>MJUT01023287.1:978692-1025264 GCA_002080005.1 Gigantidas platifrons
AGTTACACATATTGGTATTTTAACAAAAGGACAGAAAAATCACAAATTGTAAATAAATAAGCAATATGTCCATACTTTCACAAAATTGAAAGGACGGTTTCACAGTGGTAATGAAGCATGATAAGTAATAGACCAATTAGAAATATGAGAAGGAAAATCTTTCAAAGTTTTCAAAATAATATGAAGAGTTTGAAGATACCAAAGGGGCAATCAGAAACCGTATATCGAAGAAGAACAGACAACACAATGGCCAAAAGAAAAAGTACAAAAGGACAAACAACGATCTACAAAACATACACACAAAACTAAAGATCGAGTAACACGAGCCTCACTAAAACCGGGGGTGAACTCAGGTGCTCCGGAAGGGAAAGCAGTTCCTGCTACACTATGTTTATGTGGATGCTAAATGCTGCAAACTTAACAGAACTAACATGTTCTACAATGTACGATTCAAAGTCCAGAAACTGTAATAAAAATAATAAAAACGTAGATATCAACTTTAGTGCGCATGACGCTGTTCTGGAATAACCTTCATAAGTTATAAAAAAAAAGTTCAAACAGTGATGGTAAAAAGATTCACCAATATCAACAAAGCAAAATACCACCTCTCACATCAAACAATGAAACACAAAAAAGATCATGATATTTGGCAGCAAGGTGCTGGTTCGGGACAGACACACAAATGTGGCGGGCTTAATTGCATTTACGATGACGGTACAGATATAAACACACAATAACAAAACTGCACAGATTCGCACCATCCCTGGTAACCCACCACTGGTCACGCTTCTACTCTCTTCAATCAAATCCCGTGGTGCAATTCATATGGATATGGTAATTTCTGGTGTGTTCCAGAACTGATCTGTGGTTAGTAAAGTGAACGTTTTAGCGATGTTATTGAAACATTATAGACACACTGAATGCATTATTGGGGATGGGGTGCGCATCGTGGTCTTGATCGTATGGTAGTTGGATCTACAACCACCTGTGCAATCAGGGCATACCACTACCAAAGTTGTGAGATCGAACCTCGTGTATTCGATGCAACATTATGTGATAACGTTTGTCAGTGACTTGCGGCAGGTCGGTGGGTTTTTTCTGGGTACTCCGGTTTCCTCCACCAATAAAACTGACAACCACGATATAGCTGAAATATTGTTGAAAGTGGCGTTAAACACCATCAAACAAATATAGTGCAGTTATGATTTCATATTAATTAGGTAACTTTCTCAAAGTAAAAAAATTGATATTTATTTCATAATATTGTAAATGCAAAATGAAATCAAATCAACTATGAATTTCCCCCGTTTATCCCCTTTCATACTTTTACAAGAATCTTGAGACATTGACAGAGAGGAAGGGAGTGTAACGAACGATAATTCTGCCGAAGAGTTTAGTCATCTGATAGACTGATCATGTAACCACAAATTCACAGTGTCGTCTGCCAAAAATGTCAGATGCATTTGGAATTATCACAATAATGTTATCTGATACAGCGTTCTGGCTACAAAATTGCTCTCCGATAAAAGCTTGCAAAAAAAATAATAAATCGCATCGATGGTGCAATGGTTTGTGTGCGCGTCTCGAATGCGATCAAATTTGGGATCTGTTCAAGCACCGATGGGTTCAAACCAAAAAATATAAAATTAGTATTGTTGCTTCTCCGCTAAATACATAACATTAAGGAGAAATACCAAAAACTGATTGGATCTGAATCAGGATAATGTGTGCGAGTGCTTTTTTTCTCACTACGCAAGCGCTATAAACAAATCCAACTAAGTATGTTGGCTTAGTACAAAATGGACCTCATAATCATCTCATTGAAAATTAACTTGTTCTCGACATGACATAACTGAACAATTGCTGAGTTGGCGTTAAACAACAATCACTCACTCAGTTCTTTTACACAGACAACTTATATACCCGCTATCAATCTCTATTAGAGTTATCGTTTCTTACACTCTTTGATGTGAGAGAACGGAGCGATAACCCGATTGACCCGCTATATGACCGTCACATAACTTCATACAACAGTTGAGCTTCATACGTTTTTTTGTTTGTTTGTCTTATTTTATATTAACGTTCGACATATGATGCCATTTCCATAATATAAATGTTATAATTTGTAAATAAATATTTGTTTATGTTCGATAGATCAAATATGTCGATATTTCATTTGAAATTGACGTCGTTTGCATACAATTATTTTCTTTTCTTTTTGTCAGCCGTACAGAGAAAGTTGGTAAGAAAATATCATATCTATTCAACAATTAATAACAATTCTGATTTTAAGAGGAAACATTTTGTGTAGCTTAAAATGCTCTTCATGCATGAAACAAACAACGGGATCGCCGGCCGTTTCTTCTTCAAGACATAAGACGTTGCCGGCTAGTGGTTAAGGAGACATTGGCCATTAAATACACGTAATAGGTTGTATAAATGGCTATACAATCTGTTAACACCATATTACACTTTTCTGAAGTGCTTTTTATACATTGATTCATTTCCTCTTCAATGTATACTATAAGAGTGCGTATTTAACGGTTCGGTATTAATTACATCTATTAGTTAATTTTCTGTTTAGTTCAGATAGGTTTCCTTCACATAAAGTAGTAAACATTTAACCCAATCTTCATGTTTAACTTTAATAATGATAATTGTATCATTAAGCACAATTTCCACCTTAATTAGTGTCAATGGCTACATTGAATAGTCAACAATACATAAACATAAAATGTACAACATATAAACAAATTCAATACACAATAAGGGTAATAACAAAATTACCGAACACAGAGCAATCTTCCAAAGAGAAATTAAAAACTCATAAATCAATAAACAGACAAAATCAGTCAACAACCGGGAAACTGGAAAACGNCCATTCAGTAGTTTTCACAATACTACAAAGTGAAAGGAACTTTTTTCTTGAAAAGGGACTACTTTCGTGTATGTTCCAAGCTCTGATTGGTGAATTAGTGGTTTGACACCTATTACACTTTTCTGAAATGCTTTTTATACATTGATTCATTTCCTCTTCAATGTATACTATAAGAGTGCTTATTTAACGGTTCGGTATTAATTACATCTATTAGTTAATTTTCTGTTTAGTTCAGATAGGTTTCCTTCACGAGTTAGACTACACATAAAGTAGTAAACATTTAACCCAATCTTCATGTTTAACTTTAATAATGATAATTGTATCATTAAGCACAATTTCCACCTTAATTAGTGTCAATGGCTACATTGAATAGTCAACAATACATAAACATAAATTGTACAACATATAAACAAATTCAATACACAATAAGGGTAATAACAAATTACCGAACACAGAGCAATCTTCCAAAGAGAAATTCAAAACTCATAAATCAATAAACAGACAAAATCAGTCAACAACCGGGAAACTGGAAAACCGCAATGGTCCTGACTTGGTACAGGCATTTCTAAAGAAATGGTGGATTGAATCAGATATTACGGCGCCATCCTCTCGCTTCCATTACGGTTCAAAGGTTCCCGTGTCACTAAAACAGCATTTACAACAATACTGGAAAAAACAGGCAAAATTGCAGTCAAACAGTACCAAACAAACAATAGAACAAATGGAATCAAGTGCCCTCAGTTCCAATGATTGTTTCATGAAGGAGCCCAAAACTGAACAACGGATGAGGAAAATACTACAGTTCCCTTAAAGAGTATATCATATGACATTTGTGTTCTACCATTCATGTTTTTATTCAGATTTGTAATGACTTTTTAACACCATAACCGCGTGCTCGCCTCGAGTGCGGTAGATCGTGAGTTCGAGTCCCAGTCGGTTCAAAATAATGATAATAAAATCGGTATTAGATGCTTCTCCTCTAAACACGTAGAATAAACGACAAAGACCAGTTGGCTCGGAATCAGAATAATGTGTCCGAGTGGAGAGACATGTCTACCCGAGGAGTGATGTTTCAGTGTCCTAGCACTATAATAGAAATCCAACTCAGCGAGTTGGTCTAGAACAAAGCGGATCTCATCATCATCTCATTGAACGTTAACTTGTTCTTGCCTTGATATGGCTGAAAAAATGCTGAATTGGTGTTAAACAACAATAACTCACTCATTCTTAACACAATTTATATTTCAGATATTCCATTCCGACCAATTGAACAGATTGAAAAATCAAGTACCCGGAGAGAACCACCGAACTATCACAATATCACTGACAAACTTCATTACATAAATTTGAATCGAGTACACCGCGCCACGAGTAGAAATCAAGCTCACCGCTTTATTGCTAATCAGCATTGATGGGATATGAACAATATATATCCAATTACCATATGTTTGAGGACTCACCGACAGTAAGACATAAATTTATGTTAATTCATGTAAGCATCAAGAAGAGTTTGAAGATACCAAAGGGGTAATACAAATCCGTAAATCAAAGGACAAATAACACAATGAAAATCAAAGAAGGACAGACAAGAAAAGGGAAAAAGGGACAAACAACGATATACAAAACACTGCAAAGGAAACTAAAGATCGAGCAACACGAACCTCATTAAAAACTGTGGGTGAACTCAGCTGCGCCGGACATTATCTGACATGTAAAACGAAATGGATACCAGTAATGCGTAAATAAACATAAAAAAACATAAATAAAGCATGAATCCCCTACATAAAAAATGAGTGTCAAGACGAACCGAACATCGCTTTTACGTGGATATCAGAACACGGAAGTAAAAACCTGAAGTCTTATTAGCATTCTACATCTCTCATTCACCATGCCATCTTTGTTGATGCCGCAACTTATTCCTCAACTAAGTTGGCCAATAGCTTGCATACTACACATAGCTGTTTAATTTTGCTATACCATCCTGACTAGCTGATTCATTAGCAAACTAGCTGTATCATTGGCTCATATCCTGCAAACTATGTGTGATTGGCCCATGACCAGCAGATTAAGTTGTTTGATTGGCTCATATCATGTTTGGTTAGTTCATAACCTGTAGACTAGCTGTTTGATTGGCCAATGTCTGAAAATTATCTATGTCATTGGGCCATTTCGTGCAGACTAACTGTTTGATTAGCACATATCCTGCAAACTAGCTGTGTGATTGGCTGATACTCTCCAGACTAAGTGTTTGATTGGGCCATATCGTTCAGACTAGCTGAATGATTGGTCCATAGCCAGAATAATACCTACATGATTGGCCCCAAGTGTTTGATTGGTCGGTGGCATACTTGCTTATTGATGGACTATGGCCTACATAATAGCTGTTTCATTTGCCTATTACCTGCAGACTAGCTATTTGGTCGGCTCAAAGTGTGGATGCTAGCTGTTTGATTGGCTCATAGTCTGCATACTAGCCGTTTCATTGGCCCATAGCCTTTATGTTTCATTGGTTCATAATATGCCGACTACTTAATTGAATTACCAAAATCCTGCGAACTAGTGTACTTAACCGATATATATCTAAAACAAAATAACGTTTCATCCAATTGATTTTTTTTTTCTAATTGAAAAGTAACTCTTTTAATTCGTGTGTTTGTTCAAGGTGTATATTTTGTTTAAGTTTTATGAAGAGTTATGTGTAAAACGTAGCATGCTGCAATGTTACTGCAATAAAACAATAATTAGAGAAACAATTAAGAAAATTGCTGAAAGACCTATAATTATTTTATTTATTGCATTTAAATACGCACATCTTTTAGATTTTTCCTTTGATTTAAAGTAAATAAATCATTTTCAAGATCAATGCGTTTTTTTGATGACTTTCTGTATTATAAGATTATTTTTTCAATGATGTTTACATAAAGTGTGAACGCAACAACCTTTGAAGCACATTTTGAAAGATTGTTTATTAATTGTTTTTTCAGCAACCGTGTGTTCTGGTTTATTTCGATTTTTTTGCACTGTCCCAATTAAAAAAATAATATATGCCATGGGCAGGACTGTTCATGCCCTTACAAGATGGTTCATGTCATGGACAAGAAGGTCCATGCCCTGACAAGATGGTCCAAGTCATGGGCAAGAAGGTTCATGTCATGGGCAAGAAAGGTTTCCGCTGCGACCAAGCCTAAACACACAAAAGTGGGATCGCCAATGATGCCTGCCAACCTAAACAGATAGTATCTTATGCAACCTTCTGCATGTGTATATATATGTTATTGAAAAAAACATTATATACATTAAATATTTTCTTCAAAAACTTATTATAAGCTTGGTTTAGTTAGGGTGATTAACGCCACTTCCTACAATATTTCAGCTATACCGTGGCATCAGCATTATTGGTTGAGGAAACCGGAGAACCAGAAGAAAACCATGGACCTGTCGCAAGTCACTGACAAACTGTATCACATAATCTTGTATCGAGTACACCTCGACATGAACAGGGTTAGAACTCACAAATTTAGTAGTGATAGGCACTGATTGCGCACATAAACGATCTCGTCTCTCGCTACAATAAATGTTAACACTTTAATAGACAATAACTGGCGGATATGAAAATAAACTTGACGTAGGTTGTCTACAAGAAACTCACTCAACAAAAGATTATTTGATTCAATATCAAAACCAATGGAAAAGTGGTGGGATAGCAATATACGTTTTAATTGTGGTACAAGTGATCCAAGAGGTGTGGGGATTTTATTGAGTAAAAAATAAAGGAATATGTAGAGTTCTGTTCTAACGATAATTATATTCACATTTTGCGTAGTGCATTAAAAACAAACGACTAAACTTTTCATATATCAAATATACATGCTCCGAATAATGACAGAGAAAGAAATTATTTAATGCAATTAGCATCCACTGTTTGAATAAACGATGTTCAGTTCGTCTTTGCCCCCACTTGTTTGTACTGGGACTTATGTCTTATGTATGTTCCATAAGGTGGTGTCCAACACATATTGATTATATGACCAACAGGACGGATGTCTTATCAGAGGCAAGAACTAATTACCTTTCGTGAGCACCAGTGTGTACCTGCGGGTTTCTTGGTGGGGTCCGTGTTGCTCATATTTTTAGTTTTCGTGTTAATGTGTGTCCTAATTTGTCTTTGCGTTCTGAGTTCTATGCTGTGATTTCTACATCAAAACGAAATTCGGTTCCTCTTCACCTCTAGTTGTTTGACAGAGGGTTCATGTCATTTACGTTATTTGTGTTTGTTTGCGTATGGTGATGTCCAAGACATACTGTGTTGTGTTTTTGTGTTGTTTACCTTCGTCTTGTGTACCCTATGTTACTAGTTTCTCTGGATTGTCCATTTTTGGTTGCGCTTTCGGTTTTCTCTAACACTTATATACGGATGATTCGGATTACAGTTTAGCTTTGGGCGATTTTAACTGCACTGTTTAAAAGTTTTTAGATCGCAATCCTACTCAACGCTTGGACATTGTGTTGCCTGTAATTCTTCTATATACGCATTCTGATTACCCCTTTTGTATCTTCAAAGTCTTACTTCTACGATATACCAGTCCGAGAATTCCAAAGTGTGTTATTATGATGAAATGGTTTTCAGTCATATTTACATAATTATTCGTATCACTATATCGTGTAATGGCTTTAACTGATTTTGTCTATTATGTTTAGGGTCTTTAGTGTTCCTGCTGCCAGAACGTTTTAATTATTTGGCTTTCTAACCTATAGACCTAGGAGTTCGGTAAGTCAAATCTTTTACCCGACATGGGAGTTTGGATAGTCAAAGAAGCTTTTATTTGACCTTAGAGTTTCGGTGGTCAAAGTTCTTACCCGACATGTAAGTTCGGGTAGTCAAAGTTTTAACTTGACATGGTCGTTTGCTTAATCAAAGCTCTCACCTGGTCTGTAAGTTCGGGTATGTCCTAGGAATTCGGGTAGTCAAATATTTCATCTGACATGAGAGTTCAGGTAGTCAATGCTTTCACCTAACATTGGAGTTTGCATAGTCAAAGCTCTTACCTGGCCTGGAAGTTCGGGTGGTCAAAGGATTTACCTGAACCGGGAGTATGGGTAGTCAAAACTTTTACCTGACCTGGGATTTTGGATAGTCAAATGTGTTTTCTGACCTGGGAGTTCGGAGCGTGAAAGCTTTTACCAGAGTTTGGGTGGTCAATGCTTTCACCCGACATAGGAGTTCGGGTAGTCAAACCTTCACCTGACATAAGAGTTAGGGTAATCAAAGCTCTTACTTGAAATAGGACTTCGGGTAGTCGAACCTTCACCTGACATAAGAGTTCGGGTAGTCAAACCTTCACCCGACAGGAGTTCTGGTAGTCAAACCTTCACCTGACATAGGAGTTCGGGTAGTCAAACCTTCACCCGACAGGAGTTCGGGTAGTCAAACCTTCACCTGACATAGGAGTTCGGGTTGTCAAAGCTTCACCTGACATAGGAGTTCGGGTAGTCAAAGCTTCACCTGACATAGGAGTTCGGGTAGTCAAAGCTTCACCTGACATAGGAGTTCGGGTAGTCAAAGCTCTTACTTGACATGGGAATTCGAGTAGTCAAACCTTCACCTGACATAAGAGTTTGGGTATTCCAAGCTCTTACTTGACATGGGAATTCGAGTAGTCAAACCTTCACCTGACAGGAGTTCTGGTAGTCAAACCTTCACCTGACATAGGAGTTCGGGTAGTCAAACCTTCACCCGACAGGAGTTCGGGTAGTCAAACCTTCATCTGACATAGGAGTTCGGGTAGTCAAACCTTCACCTGACAGGAGCTCGGGTAATCAAAGCTCTTACTTGACATGGAAGTTCGGGGAGTCAAACCTTCACCTGACATAAGAGTTTGGGTATTCCAAGCTCTTACTTGAAATAGGACTTCGAGTAGTCAAACCTTCACCTGACAGGAGTTCTGGTAGTCAAACCTTCACCTGACATAGGAGTTCGGGTAGTCAAACCTTCACCCGACAGGAGTTCGGGTAGTCAAACCTTCACCTGACATAGGAGTTCGGGTAGTCAAACCTTCACCTGACAGGAGCTCGGGTAATCAAAGCTCTTACTTGACCTGAGAGTTCGGGTAGTCAAACCCTCACCTGACATAAGAGTTCGGGTAGTCATAGCTCTTACTTGATCTGGGAGTTCGGGTAGTCAAACCCTCACCTGACATAGGAGTTCGGGTAGTCATAGCTCTTACTTGATCTGGGAGTTCGGGTAGTCAAAGCTTCACCTGACATAGGAGTTCGGGTAGTCAATGCTCTTACTTGACATGGGAGTTCGGGTAGTCAAAGCTTCACCTGACATAGGAGTTCGGGTAGTCAAAGCTCTTACTTGACATGGGAGTTCGGGTAGTCAAACCTTCACCTGACATAGGAGTTCGGGTAGTCAAAGCTCTTGCTTGACATGGGAGTTCGGGTAGGCAAAGCTTCATCTGACATATGAGTTCGGGTAGTCAAACCTTCACCTGACATAGGAGTTCGGGTAGTCAAAGCTTCACCTGACATGGGAGTTCGGGTAGTCAAAGCTTCACCTGACATGGGATTTGGGGATGGTCAAAGCTCTTACTTGACCCGGGAGTTCATGTACTTTACTGAATTTGGGAGTTCTTGTAATCCTAGACTTGGTATGTCTAGCCTGCGGTTTTGTGCTACCGGGGGTTGGATAATAATAAATGACAGAATGTATTCATTCTTGTCTTCTATATATAGATAATAATAAACGATATAATGTATTAATATTTTTTATACATTTGACAATAATAAATGATATAATGTATTCATGTTTGTCTTCTAAAAGTAGACAATAATAAATGATATAGTGTATTCATTTTTTTTTATATTTAGACAATAATAAATGATATAATGTATTCATATTTGTCTTCTGTATAGATAATAATATATGACATAATGTATTCATGTTTGTTTTCTATATATAGATAATAATAAATGATATGATGTATTCATGTTTATCTTCTATATATAGATAATTTATAAATGTAGTTGTATTGTATTGTTTTCTGTTCTATTTACATGCAAACAATGTTTTCAGTGAAAAACGACAATTTGAGTTTTAGTCAAACAATGTATTTTCGATTATTTTAATATGTTTTCCAATGTTACCAAAGGCTCTTCCAATATCTCTTAATGTTGGCCTTACATTATATTTATCACAGTTCTTTTTCCAAGCTTCCAGTATATCACAATTTAACCGTACTAAATCTCTCTCTGATTGTCTGTATGTAATCTTTTCCCAGTCTTGGAATGTCATATCAAGCTCCAGAAGGAATTGTAATGACTGCCGACCAACTAAAGGTGCCAGTTTATCAATATATTCGTCTGTCAACACAAGATCCCACTTTTCTGGTTCCAAATCTAAAATTACAAAGCATAACTAAAATATATACAGTATAATTTAAGATGACGTATGTAAAAAATAGTTCCCAATTAATTGATGATGCAGTAATTAGCTTTATATACCTCAAATAATTTACGTACTCAAACAATTTGGATTAAAATAGTGTCTTTTATCGTGACTGTCATTGCGATGATTGTATAACAGTAGGATTTACTTTTACCTATGGTAGCTGTCATGGTCACGATTGTATGATAGAAGGTTTTACTTCTACTTATGGTAGCTGTCATGGTCACGATTGTATGATAGTAGATTTTACTTCTACCTATGGTAGCTGTCATGGTCACGATTGTATGATAGTAGGATTTACTTTTACCTATGGTAGCTGTCATGGTCACGATTATATGATAGTAGATTTTACTTCTACCTATGGTAGCTGTCATGGTCACGATTGTATGATAGTAGATTTTACTTCTACCTATGGTAGCTGTCATGGTCACGATTGTATGATAGTAGGTTTTACTTCTACTTATGGTAGCTGTCATGGTCACGATTGTATGATAGTAGGTTTTACTTCTACTTATGGTAGCTGTCATGGTCACGATTGTATGATAGAAGGTTTTCCTTCTACCTATGGTAGCTGTCATGGTCACGATTGTATAACAGTAGGATTTACTTTTACCTATGGTAGCTGTCATGGTCATGATTGTATGATAGTAGGTTTTAATTCTACCTATGGTAGCTGTCATGGTCACGATTGTATGATAGTAGGTTTTACTTCTACCTATGGTAGCTGTCATGGTCACGATTGTATGATAGTATGATTTACTTCTACATATGGTAGCTGTCATGGTCATGATTGCATGATAGTATGATTTACTTCTACCTATGGTAGCTGTCATGGACATGATTGCATGATAGTATGATTTACTTCTACATATGGTAGCTGTCATGGTCATGATTGCATGATAGTATGATTTACTTCTACCTATGGTAGCTGTCATGGCCATGATTGTAGGGTAGTAAGATTTACTTCTACATATGGTAGCTGTCATGGTCATGATTGTATGCTAGTATGATTTACTTCTACCTATGGTAGCTGTCATGGTCATAATTGTATGATAGTAGGATTTACCTCTACATATGGTAGCTGTCATGGTCATGATTGTATGATAGTAAGATTTACTTCTAAATATGTTAGCTGTCATGGTCATGATTGCATGATAGTAAGATTTACTTCCACCTATGATAGCTGTCATGGTCATGATTGTTTGATAGTAAATTTTACTTCTACATATGCTGACTGTCATGGTTATGACTGTATGCTAGTAGAATGTACGTGAAGGTATGGTGGCTGTCGTGGCCAGGATTATAATGGCAGCTTATTTGTATTATTCAATCTTTTGGGATTGTTTTGTTTAAAGTTCTGATGCTTTTATATTTGTTGTCAGATTATGTTTTTTGAGCCTGAATACTTTAAACGCTTGGTTACTCTAAGCATCCATATTGTATTGTTCGATCTTTAGTTGTATTGTGCTTAAGCTTTGCTGTTTTGTTTCTACTTTTGATTTGTCAATCCAGATTATCGTTTGATATCTGTTCAATATCGTTCAATATACTTATTCTACTTACCAAAATCTATAAATTTGTCACGGAGGACCTGTAATGAATTAAATGAATATTAACAGACAATAATCTACTTAACAATCATGTTAGCAAGCAGTGTGTAACTAAACATATATAATTACATGTAATAGGCAGATCTGTTGAACTTAAGGTTAGATAACTCTTATATTTAATTGGCTGTAATTTGGCTCTAACAAAAAGACAGATATCTAATTTACTGCACACGACGCGATCTTATCAAACCAGGAAACCAGCAAACTACAAGTATAGAAAGAAAAGTTTCTATGTAAAGTCACCAATAGATATATACTCTTTTCTCCTTCCTGTATAATTTTGTTCATCAATTAATTTAGTAATAATTTTAATAGGTATTGTGTTCTTTACTCAAGCGACCTCTAATTACCAGTAATTAACAAACAAGTATGCATTTATTGATTTCAAATTAAGGACTAAAAAATTGGTGTGCATAATGATCAACCCTGAATACTCTCTTCTCACCACATGTGGCGGAAATTTCCTCGTTTTTGTTGAAAAAAAGCTTATTAATAGCTACAAACCAAAATCGTGTGATATTGTTAATCTATCTCCTATTTCGAGGTGAAAAAGTTATAAAGGAAAATAGGGGCTTCCATAATTTATATGGAACTTCTTTCTTAAATTAAAAACATTTAACAGAATAGCTTGAATATACCAAATTGGTAATCAGAATACATGAAGTTGTGATTTGATTCGCTATAAAGACAGTAGTCGTCGGGACATATCAAAGTGTTTTAAAACGATTACATTCCTACGATTATTCCTCTGTTAGTTGACCTACGTGTTGTAAGTGGAGAGTAATAGAAGCGTGATCAGCTGTGGGTTACCAACGATGTGCTCAAAATAAGGCACTCAAAGTGATTATGAACCCATACTACACCATGATTTCAAAATTAGGGACTAAAGACGATTGACGTGTACATACTACTTCGGGGCTCCAAATTAGGGACTAAAGACGATTTATGTGTACATACTACTTCAGGGTTCAAAATTAGGGACTAAAGACGTTTTACGTACACATGCTACTTCAGGGTTCAAAATTAGGAACTAAAGACAACTGACGTATACATGCTACCACAGAGCTCAAAATTAGGGACTAAAGACGATTGACGTACATATGCTACTTCAGGGCTCAAAATTAGGAACTATGGACGATTGAAGTACACTACTTCAGGGTTCAAGATTAGAGACTAAAGACAATTTACGTCTACATGCTACTTTAGGTCCAAAATTAGGGACTAATTGTGATAGTGCTACTTCAGAGTTACACACATTAGTCACAAACGACGAATGATGTACACAGACTACTTCAGAGTTCAAAATTAGAGACTAATTAGTATTGACGTATACATGCTACTTCAGGGTTTAAAATTAGGGACAAGAGATGAATGATGTATGCATACTACTCCAGATTCAAAATTGGAACCAAAACGATTGAAGTACACAGACTACTTAAGGGTTAACATTAGGGAGTAAATACGATTGACCTATACATATTACTTCAGGGTTTAAAACTAGGGACTAAAGACTATTGACGTATACATGCTACTTCAGGGATTCAAATTAGGGACTAAAACGATTAATGTATATATGCTGCTTCAATGCTCAAAATTAGGGGCTAAAGACGATTGAAGTATTAGTATATATGCTACGTCAATGCTCAAAATTAGGGAGGAAAGACAACTGAAGTATACATGCTACTTCAACATTCAAAATTAGGCAATTCAGAAGATTGACGTACACATATTACTTCAGGGTTAACATTAGGGAGTAAATACGATTGACGTCCACATACTACTTCATAGTTCAAAATCAGGGACTAAAGACGATTGGCGTATATATGCTACTTCGGGGTTAACATTAGGGACTTAAGAAAACTAATGTATACATGCTACTTCATAGTTCAAAAATTAGGGAATACAGACGATTGAAGTATGCATACTACTTCATAGTTCAAAATTAGGAACTAAAGACGATTGATGTACACATATTTCTTCAGAGTTCACAATTAAGGACTAAAGACGATTGACGTATACATGCTACTTCAGGGTTCAATATTAGGTACTAAAGAGAGCTAATTTATACATGCTACTAATGGACTCACAATTAGGGATTAGATGTGATTGTTGTACAATGATATCATCTAGTTGTTCTACCTAGAAAGGTTAACTATATTAATCTTACTTTGCAGATAGTATGTGCAGTTTGTATGTTTTCATTTTCAACTACTTCTTTTAAATCTTTGAATGTTAAAGCTTTCTTCTCACAACATCTTTTCAGTCCTTCAAATTTCTTCATCTCATTGGAGAACTCGGTAGAGGTATAAACCTCATGCCAACATTTGTATGGCAATCCAGAAAATGTAATGATTTGATGCACTTCATCGATGTTATATTCCAACGAGAGTCTTTGTAAGTGACGATCAGTAGGACGCTGCTGTAAAAATTCATCGGTTGTAACTGAAAATAAAAGTTAAAAATGCTTTATCAAACATGAAATAACTGGATAAATCTAGGTCATCTAGAAAATGGCTTTCTTGCTACAAAAGATTTTTCGCATTATTTGACTTTACAATCATTTAACTATCAGCGTACTGATGACAATTATTCCAGAAACGTGTTTTGCACACTCAATTCAATATTTACGTTTATATTATTTTCATATGGTTCAGTGGTTTCATCAAAAACATACTTATAAAATCCCTGCTGGAAAATCTACTTCCCCCTCCCCGTGGTGAGCAGGGGTCAACAAACTTAATGTCTGGCTAACAGAAGAGGGTCCCATCTATGATATAGCCTGGGAAAGTGAAAGGCTGAAGGAGATAATCTTGAAAGACAATCCAGTTGAATGCAATCATCTATGGGAAGGACAACCCGGAAAGAAAACACGATGCAACAGTGTGTAGGTTTGGCGTAGGGCTTACAGCCCCACCCAGTAAACAAATTAAGTTACTGAAATATCAACAATGGGAAAGAGTAGACAAATTTCTGATGCCTTATTTCCCATCGGGGACAAAGAGGATCTGTTAAAGTAAAGTAGGTAACCTAAAAAATCAGTGTCAATTATATATTTATGCAAATATGAGACGTACAAATAGCCCAATAAAAACAAATAAAAAAGAATTCCCATTGTATAAGTTATCCTCTGAAAATATAAATATAATGTCATCTTTTGCTATGACATAATTTTGTCAAAATTATCACCAATATTAAGCAATGTTTTTTTTCTTAAATTTTCTAGCACCTTTTCGTGCCGAAAAAAAAGAAATTATTTTGAAATCAATTATAAACGGAAAACAATATTGTATTTAAAGTGTTGCACATACAACTGTGCTTATCACCATCAACAACTGATGGCAGCTAACATACATATACAATTTCGTTATTAAATATTTTTCTCATTGGGGTACTATATTATAGCTTTCTCCTGTGTTGTTGCTCGTCTTGGATTCCTTATCAACATAAAATAAAAGTACTAACGTTCGTATCCTGTAACAGTTCTATCACACCCGTGGTGTCCCATCGGGTTCTTTTATTAATTTTGTAAAATTTCACCAATAAAATATACCCTTTTTCCATCTGCCATACTAAAATGTTTAAACAAGTAAAAATAACACGCAAGTATCTTCTAGGTGTGGTTCCATGTTCTCAAGTAATCTAAGAGAACAATAATATTGGAATGTAAAAATCTAACAAATACAACATACGATAACGATGGAACAAAAGAGATTGCAATGCCCACATTTTCAGACTGGTTTTTGGTAAGAATATAAAATAGGTAAATATAAATGAAAAACAGCATAAACATTTTCCAGTCCTTATTTATCTGTTCTGACAATATCATGCACACTTTGAGGTAAATACATGTAAAAAATAATTGGTGGAGGTGCGATATTCACAAGTTATGCACAATAAAGTAACATTATACCGGAGGTCTTACATAATACTCGTACACTACACAATCATATGTAACAGGCCAAATATCACACTTTACTTATCCTTGATTACAAGTCTAATTATAAATGTACATTACCTGGATATCCTGGATTACAAGTCTAGTTAACGATGTACATTACCTGGACATCCTTAATTACAAGTCTAATTATAAATGTACATTACCTGGACATCCTTGATTATAAGTCTAATTATAAATGTACATTATCTGGACATCCTGGTTTACAAGTCTAATTATAAATGTACATTACCTGGACGTCCTGGTTTACAAGTCTAATAATAAATGTACATTACCTGGACATACTGGATTACAAGTCTACTTATAAATGTACATTACCTGGACATCCTGGTTTACAAGTCTCATTATAAATGTACATTACCTGGACGTCCTGGTTTACAAGTCTAATAATAAATGTACATTACCTGGACATACTGGATTACAAGTCTACTTATAAATGTACATTACCTGGAAATCCTGGTTTACAATTATAATTAAAAATATACATTACCTGGACGTCCTGGTTTACAAGTCTAATTATAAATGTACATTACCTGAACATCCTTGTTTAGAAGTATCATTATAAGTGTACATTACTTGGACAGCCTGGTTCACAAGTTAAATTATAAATATACAGTACCTGGAGATCCTGGTTTACAAGTATAATGATAAATGTACATTACCTGGACATCCTGGTTTACATGTCTAATTATAAATGTACATTACCTGAACATCCTGGTTTACAAGTGTCATTATAAGTGTACATTACCTGGACAGCCTGGTTCACAAGTTTAATTATAAATGTACATTACCTGGAGATCCTGGTTTACAAGTCTCATTATAACTGTACATTACCTGGACATCCTGGTTTACAAGTCTCATTATAAATGTACATTACCTGGACATCCTGGTTTACAAGTTTATTATAAATGTACATTTCCTGGACATCCTGGTTTGCAAGTCTCATTATAAATGTACATTACCTGGGCATCCTGGTTTACAAGTCTCATTATAAATGTAAATTTCCTGGGAAATCTGGTTTACAAATCTCATTCTAAATGTATATTACCAGGACATCCTGGTTTACAAGTTCATTATAAATGTACATTACCTGGACATCCTGGTTTACAAGTCTCATTTTCCTGAAAAAAATTAAGATGAACATTTTAACATAGATTTAGAACGGGCAATCACTCGAATTAATACGAAACTACCACTCCATATTATTACTGAATTGGATATTAGATAACAAATAACGAAATGGAGAATTGTGGTTATACACGACATAAGAGAGATGTTATGAAAACCTGTGCAGAAGATGAACGTATCTGGAAAACAGGTTAGACTTGAATATAACATTTTAGCACCAACAGTGAATAAATAGGTAATATCTTCAAAGTGTCAATAAAAAGATTCTGAAGAGCAGATTTCTCTGTCACATTTTAGCAAAGCAAACTATATTGTGAAATTTATGTAATTTTTTCTCCATATTTTAACCATTATCTAAATTCGTCTTATTTTTTATGAGCATTTATTGATTCTTGTACACAGTACAAAATATATGGTTCATTGGCTTTATATTTCAAAAGATATAATAATTTATTGATTTTTCATACACAGTACGAGATAGATGACCTATTGATTTTACATTTCATCAGATTACATATCATTAAACCCTACTTATAATTAGACAATATCAAAATACTAAACAAATACTCTTTCTGAGTTACTATTCATTATATCAATACATTGTGTGTGAGTTACTACTCATAACAACAATATACCGTTTGTGAGATACTACTCAGTATACCGTTTGTGAGTTATTACTCACTCTGAAATATAACATATCCTGGCTAATAAAGAAACACCGTGTTATTGCCATGGCTTTAAGCTATTTTTTTGTCGTACATACAAACTGACCTTTTCTGCAAACCAGGATAACAACACGCCTTCTCCCATCTCAATGTGATGTGAGGGACATCTCCATGTACCATCAAGCATTCTTACTTCTCCTAATGTGAGTAAGCAAGGATCATATGGTGAACTACAACACACTTTTAACCTGAATGATCCTACGTCTACTTCTGTCCTAATACTACTAGTGTTGATATACAGCCGACTTATCTTGTGTAGAGCAGATATCAAACATTCACGAATACTAGATGCAAGATCAATCATGATCAATGCTCTGCTTCTAGCATGTACAAGGCGGACGAAGATATGTTCATCTTCACACTGAACATACATATCAAGCGACGGATCTATTGTGAAAACAGCAGATTTATGGAACAGCATAAGTTCATTGGTGTCTCCATAGGTCTTCACCCCCCATATACTTAAGCAATAGCTGATGAATCTGAAGGATAAGGCTGGAGGTATAATTTTACCATTCATATCAAAGACTATGGCTATATTTCTCTGGTAGAAGGAAGGAGACTGAAGATATCCTGTATTATCTAATTTACGTATCATACTTGCTACGTAGTAGAAATCTGTTGGTATGCAACTGTGGGAGCATTGATCATAACGCTTAGGTTCAACCAAGATATCAAGATGTGTCATGACTGCTAAAAGATAGTCTTTTTCCTCCTTAAACTTTGAGTATTTTTTATTTCTCCATATTTGATCAACATCTTTTTTCAAGATAATTCCTTTCCTATCCAATTTGTCCCATACTTTTTCTTTCTTTCTGTCCCCCTTACAGAAAATCTTGTCAGTAATAATTGACTTAAAAGCATCAATCAGATGTGTAGGCATAAGTACAATATGCTGATTCAAGTTTAATTCATCGAAATATAGAATTGTACCAACGGCGTGTTGGAATTTCAGAAAAACTTTCAATTCTGTGTCGGTTAATGGACGAATAGCTTGTTGAGAATTTATTTTCTTCATATCATCCATTGTAATCAAAGCAACTCCTTTACGGACTAGGGCTGCAATCTCTAACTCTAGTGGCAAGAAACATTTTGGTAGTTTTTGACCCCATGTTGGTTGATGCTTGGCTTGTTGAATAAGAGTATTCTTTATTTGTTCCATTCCAGGATCAGTCTTGTCTTTAGCGTTAACAAATATTTGATCATCGATCACCAAATGTGACGCTACTGGTGTACCTTTAAACATGTTCTTGATTTCACTGAACATCTCCCATCGTCTATTATTTATAGCACTCTGCGAAAAAAATAAAAAAAATAGAAAAGCAAGCGTGAATAGCAAGGAGGCCACAAATCTACAGACAATACAATCGCCAAAGGAAAAAGAAAAATAGACAATGATCTTCGAAACACTACACAGAAAGCTATAAATCGCACAAGACGAACTCCGCTAAAAACCAGTTGTGAACTCGGGTACTCCGGAAGGGGAAATGTTCCTGCTCTACTAGCAGCAACCATCTTGTTACTCTTATAACAAACAGAATTAATGACAAATATTGGAATCTTACATTAACCTGACATATAAAGGTTGACTTTGTACCAGGTGTTATAATCATGTATTTACCTTACCTATATAGACATGGCTCTATGCAAGATGTTGGAATAGTGTATTTACCTGAACTATATAGACTTGGCTCTCTGACATGTGATGGAATATTGTATTTTCCTGACCTATATAGACTTGGCTCTGTGCCAGGTGTTGGAATCTTGTATTAACCTGACCTATGCAGACTTGGCTCTGTGTCAGGTGTTGGAAACTTATATTACCATGATCTATATAGATTTGGCTCTGTACCAGGTATTGAAATCTTGTATTTACCTGACCTATGTAGACTTGGCTCTGTGCCATGTGATGGAATAATAGTCATTAATTGTATAATGTTACTTTGGTATCTTTTAAATCAAGAAATTGCTATGACACAAAATAGAAATCGGATACACACAGGAACTCTAACGTATTAGTGTGCAAGAAATGTTCCATGAATATCCGTCATCAAATACGCTCAAAGTCAAATTATTTGAAAGCCAAATAATGTATAAAGGTTTGCGAAGAAGAACACCAAATCTATAATCGGCTAAGATCATCTACATTCTGATTAAAATGATATTCTCATCTTGCTCCCGTTTTCTGATATGTCGCTGCGTGAGAATCTGACGAAGCGCCGTAGACATGCTCGTGTCAGTGACTTAGGGTCAATGAGTGAATTGACCAATCATATTGCCGCTTTCAGGATCTTGAAAGTAATTACAATAATCTGATTGGTCAATTCACTCATTGACCCTAGATCAATGACACGAGGATGTCTACGGCGTTTTGTCAGATTCTCACGCAGCGACATATCAGAAAACGGGAGCAAGATGAAAATAAGATTTTAATCAGATTGGATCATCTACTGACTGAGTGAGGAGAACCTTAATTATTTTAAGCGTACCTCATAAAAGGCATTCCAAAACTGTGTCGTTTCAACTAGATTTGATATCTACGTTTTCTTTAATTATGATTACATGATCTATGAACTGAAAACAATTTATTAAACCGTGCCTGTGCCGCCACATTAACTACTAGGTGGATGATACAATCGGGGACCAATATATCACTAGCAGCGATATCGATCGAGTGATATATACCACATTTAGTTCGCGCGACGCATTTCTGGAATACTTGTAACCTTCATCAGAATGGCTGTAAAGTACTCCTCAGAACTCGTTACCTAGGCACTGCCTGTAGCTTACTCTCCTTACCTTGTTGTCATGTTCAGACTATTTACACACATATTGCCTGTAACGTACCATCACACAATGCCCATCATCGACTTACATATTGTACTTTATCTTATGGATATCATGGAAATCAGAACTTACCGCTTCTATTTTATCTTTGTGTGTCAAAATAACAATGATTCTAGGATATCCTTCTCCACTGCCTTTGCAATAGGTGACTATCGTATTGATCCAAAATCGGACATAATCTGTGAAGCAAAAGAAGGATCATCAATAAATACTGGAGACACTTTAGATTCTGTATCTCTCCTTGGAGTTATAATGTCTTTAATTTGTTCTGATGATTCATTATTATCAAGCTTCGTGGATCACGTGTATTGTATCAAATGTGTTGTTGTCAGGCTTTTAAGGTAACTCCTTCTCAATTTGATAATTTTGGATATTAACTTTTCATAATTGTACATTGATTGTCCCTAGTAGGGATGTTGCACAAAATGACATTATTCCACTTAACCTCATTACCGACTTAAGTACACTGGGCATGACACACGGGATCACATATTGTTAATTGTTAGATTAATATAATTGATTTTATGCCATTATAAACTAAAGGACATTCCAAGTTTTTACTTAGACTATATTTTCTGCGAATATCAAGTAAGGGATGTTGCACAAATTGACATACATACATTACTAGACGTACGTGCACATGGGGATCGTTTATTGATAGTTTTGTTTATACAGGCGAGATGCGTCGTTTTATCGTTATAATATACAATTCTGAAATATATACTAGAACATATTATTGATGAAATACAATTTTTGTCACTCATTCTTAGCAAAGCATGATTTATCGATAGAAATAAATAAGATGCACTCGCTTGGATATGATGAAGCTCGTTATGTCAAGATTTCCCGCCACTTCGTTAACTTATATCGTGACCTTGACCAAAAAAAATATGCTTATCTATAGTCTTTAAAATACCAAATCAGTTATTTGATACATGCAGATACAAAACGCCCAACGAATTAGGATATTCAATTTATTGATTTAGTTTGGAGGGATTGTAATTTAATTTTCAAAATTATGAAGGTGACGGTTAAATCACAGGCGCTCGTGGCTCGGAATTATCCTTCCCTTCATCTTTACTTTATTTAACTTTCTGTTTACATTTTTATTTTTAATAAATTTGTTCCTTTTTTTTCATCTTTTTTTCCTGAATTTAACTTTTTTCCGTGGATAGTCTTTATTTTGTTGACACCTATAAGTTGCTGTTAGCATAGGATTGTATGAATATGGACACGAACAAGTAAAATTAAGGAGATGAAATAATAAAGAAATTCTATTGAAAATAGACCACTCGTCGCAACTTCGGCTGATTCCGTACTCTTCATCAAACCTCGTCCGTATTACGATAGCTCCCATTGGAACTATTTTCAGAAATCTTCAATGAAGGAGGTATTAAAGTAATTTCACGTTCGAATATTTGTCCAATAATAATATATTTTCATTCGTCGCAATGTCGGCTGATTCCATACCTTCATCAAAGACCAATATTGTTCAAAGCAAACTCTATACACTCATCTATTGTCGCCATTTTAGAACTTATTCGCGGTGCGCAATGTTTGATTGAAGTGATACGGTCTTCCGGCGAAGAAATGTGACGCGTAGACGCATATCGAATATCGTATTACAGCCGAGGGATTGAGGAAGAGAAGTGGACTCACCCGAGGTTTGCCGATTGGAAAATAGATATGCAAACAGAAAGTTTAAAGGGGGACGGTAATTCCGTGCAACGAGCACCTGTGGGTTAAATCATATTTATGTGTCTCTGCGAGTAAATTAAACAATTTGTTAAAAACAATTAGAAGAGACATTTTGTCAAATGGAAGGAAATCACTTCCAAAATATATGTCCACTTCACAAGGATACACCAGGGCGCAGCTAAATTAACGGAAAAATTAAAATACACGTGCGAACACATCCGATTTGGTTAAACAAAATAAAATAAACCACACAAGTTAATCACTGTAACTGGATAAAAAACATTTGTTCAGGTCGGTATCATGACAATATTTTCAAAAACATACACGGCCACAAAAAGAAATCTCAATGAAAAGATGTTTTGGACATTAGTTCATGTATTTACGCTTTTCTGACGAAAAAAACAATATTTACTTTCTGTTATAAGTTTTCTTTGGCTTTAAATCAAAGTTTTAAGTCTTTAGTCTGTGAAAATATATGTATAATGAGGTTTAGAGGACGACCATTTAACATTTAAGGGGTGTCTTTGTTCTGTTTTTTCCCGAACCAGTATTTTTTTTATGAAAAATCGGTTAATATTATTCAATTATTATCAACATTTATTTTTGAAACTGGAAGGTCATATTATTTAATTTTTGCATCTTTCAGGTCAAGACATTTTTTTCCATTAAATTTGGGGACATTTTATTTTACAAACATAAAAACTTACCAACCCCTACAAGTTAAATGGTCATTCCTTAAAGGTATATTGTCTACCACATTTTTATTTTTTCATACCCAAGATTATTGTTGTTTTCCGTACTGACCTTCATAAAATGAAGATTAAACACCGAATTATTGGCGAATACGCTACGAAACGTTAAGATTCAAATAATATTAATCGAGCGTGACAATCATGAAGTGTTTGAATCTTAACAGTATTTTCCTTACCTCAAAGCTAAACCCCCGATAATTCCAAACTTCGTTTACATAGGTGGCGCGGTTACTTTCACTTTGAATGTCTATCATCCCGGACAATAATTCCGATAACGATAGTTTTGGGTCTTTTTTGTCAAAATAGAAAACCAATAGTATATGTTGCAGCATAACTGTTTAATGATAGTTTAAGCAAATCATTTATGGACAGTTAAACATTTTCAAAAAAATATGCCTTTAAGTAAAAATTACGAAAATGGTAATACTATTTTTTTTCAAGAGAAACCATATTTATACACAAAATACATGGATTTATTGTTATACAAAAATCGAATTCAAATAAAGTTGTCTTATCTTATCTGATAGTGACAACCGGAACCTTTAAGCCGTAATGAAAGCGAGAGGCTTGGCGCCGTAAAATCTGATTCAATCCACCATTTCTTTAGAAATGCCTGTACCAAGTCAGGGCCATTGCAGTTTTCCCAGTTTTCCGTTTGTTGACTGTATTTGTCTGTTTATTGATTTATGAGTTTTGACTTTCCCTTTATAAGATTGCTCGGTGTTCGGTAATTTTGTTATTACCCTTATTATGGACGTTCGATCGGCCCTTTTGTAATTGACAAAAATTTGGTTACAGTTCAAACATGCAAATAAAATACATCCATTGCTTTTTGTTACAAATTTGCATGTTCCAATTATCGTCAGTTTTAATCCCAGACTACACACCAACCCCGCTTCCTAAACCAATGCCATTCTGAACCAGTTTGAGGCGTCCGAAGCCCACTATTCACCTCGCTACATTTGTTAATAGACTGCATTGAAACCAGGGGTGTAGTGGAGCAATTGCCCCAACACTTTGGAAAGTGGGTGGAGGGGGTTGAGCTATATTTTACTGGTAAAAGCTTTATTAGTTACATAATTTTCACCATTAAAGAAAAAATGTTAAGGTAACAAGATATTTGAAACCTTTTTTTGCTTGTTTCTTTTATTTTGTTTGTCAGTTTTTCAAGCTTCCCCTTCCTGTGCACACCAAAAACTACCTCCTCACCTTTCCGATCCATTTTTAAAGTTTTATCCTCGCCTCTGTAACTCTTTGTTTCGCCACTGCATATGCATAATGTACAGAAAATATCGGATTGGAAGAAAGGCGTTCAAATTTTTGGAGATTTAAAATGTTGATTTTTTGTTATTTGAACAAAAACCTCGAAACTTTAACTTTTAATTCTTTCAGGAATGTCCCTAATACGCTTCGTATCACGTAGATTTCATCCAATTGTCATTTCAATCAATTAAACAACAATTGAAACTGACCATTTGATTTTCTGGGAACGGAATATAGACGATTACAAAATCATTGAACCTCTTGCTACTTAAATTAGGATTTATTTGTATAGGAAATCAAATTGTTGTATTTCACAATGGACAAACACAAACGATTCCTTTGTTATTTTGCTTATGACTAACAATAAGAAAATGCTTTATGTATTAATGATGGGTGAAAGATGTACTTGATACGATAGACAAATTACAGGTGATTGTTCGAGCTTTTGTCTGCACGATTTTTATTAGATTTTTATATTTGCTTGATATTTGCAGAAAATATAGTATAAATACAAATGTCCTTTAGTTTACATTGACCTACATGTATGATCAATTGTATTAACCTAACAATTAACAATATGTGATCTCGTGTATCATGCGCAGTAGACTTAAGTCAAGAAATGTAGTTTATGTCAAGTAATGTAGAGAAATTTCATTTTGTGAAACATTCCTATTAAGGGGGTTAGGTTAATGGTGTTTAACACCACTTTCAGCAATATTTGCGTTACATCGTGGTGGTCAGTTTTATTTGTGGATAAAACCTGAGTACCTGGAGAAAACCACCAACCTACCGCAAGCCACTGATAAACTTTATCAGATAATGTTGGATGGATTACACCATAAAGTGGATTAAAACTCAAAACTTTAGTGCTGATAGGCATTGATGACATATATAGTTGTAAATGCCACTAAAATGCGTTGACGAATCCAACGTGCCCATTCTTAATATGATTTCAGATGAGAGGTGATCGTTCGTTTTGTTGATACTGATGGAATTGCTGACAATCACTGTTAAATATGTCCCTTTTTTTTCTTTTTTGTCATGATCAGTAATGTTCTATATCAAGGAGATAGTAAATTTGCATTTAAAGAATAAAATAATTATATCATGTCATCTCGTGATTCGGGGTATTCAGTGATTCTAGTATAGGACATTATACAGCTTTCCTGGTACCTGATTCATGTTGAGCATATGATAAGAAAAAGGAACAGTATAAACACAGATGTTAAAGAAAACACAATTGAAAGAGCTTAAAATGGTGCTTGTTTCTGCTCTTTGTAGTATAATTTGACCGTTCTTGTCGATGTTTAGACATTACAGAATAACAACAATATACGTACATTGCAACACAAAATGAACTGCACACGCTACGAAACAGTTATGAAAACCTTGCCACATTGACTCACTTTAATGCCTATTTTTAATGCTTGTTCAAATAGATCTTATACTGTATATGTATATACTGGTACCAGTTGATGTCAAATTACAACAATTAAACATCACTTGTATACTAAACTATTACCTCGTTGTGTTTTAGCTCCTCCTTTTCCTGGAAGGTACTGTTCAAAGGGACAAGGTTCATCTAGGGTCCTACTACCATCTAAAACAAGCATGTATATTGCTCTGTACGTAAGGAACGTCTGGTGGGTACTGTAGAACACATCTTGTCCACCAAAATCCCATATTATAACTGGAACTATTTTTCCCTGATGTAATTTTGTCTTACTAACTTTCCATGACATTTTCAAGAATTCTTCCTGTGTTACTGATATTTTTATCTCATTTACCTTCTTTCTTACTCCAAAAAAAGACTTCAACCTATCAATTATGCCCTCTTCGTTTTCAGAAACATGCAGTGATGCTGGTTCCAGTTCACTTAAATCCTTGGCAGCAGTAGGGACAGACATTTCATTGTTTTCTGGATCAAGCAGTGACAATTTGTTGAATTCACCTACGGTCCACATAGTAGCAGTAGGGGCAGACACCTCTTTATTTTCTTGGTCATGCAGTATTGATTGTGACAGTTTTTCTAAGACACCGGCAGAAGTAGGGACAGGCACCTCTTTGTTTTCTGATTCTTGCAGTGATGATTTTTCCAATTTACTTAAGGGCCCGGATTCCGTTGGGACAGACACTTCCTTGCTTGCTGGATCATATAGTGATGATTGTGACAGTTTACTAAAGGCTCCGGCATCAGTAGAGACAGACACTTCGTTGTTTTCTGGTTTATGCAGAGATGATTGTCGCAGTTTACTTAAAGTTCCGGCAGCAGTAGGGACATGCACCTCATTGTTTTCTGATTCTTTCAGTGATGATTGTTCCAGTTTACTAAAGGTCACGGAATCAGTAGGGACAGACACTTCGTTGTTTTCTGGTTCATGCAGAGATGATTGTTCCAGTTTACTTAAGGCCCCGGCAACAGTAGGGACATACACCTCTTGTTTGTCTGGTTCATGCTGAGATGATTGTGACAGTTTAATTAAGACCCCGGCAGAGGTAGGGACATACACCTCTTTGTTTTCTAGTTCTTGCCGAGATGATTGTTCCTGTACACTAAAGGCTCCGGCAGCGGTAGTGACAGACACCTCTTTGTTTACTGGTTCATGCATGGATGTTTGTTCCTGTTTACTTAAGGCCCCGGCAACCATGACATCTTCCAATATAAAATCTGAATGGAAAGACAATATTCACAGGTGGGTTGGTTATAAGTCTTAACAGTTCTGACATGAATAGGCCAGACCCATCACATATAATATTGAAATAAACCACACAAATTAAAATAAATCCATTGTAATTTAAAAAAGAAAGGAAACGGAACATCTTATGCATGACCGTTTTGACGTTCTGCCATTACAGTCTATGTTAATCTTTGAACCCCATAACCACTTGGTCTTCTTTTGTGTATATTTGGTTCTGTATATCACAGTGATAATGCATGTCATTCACAACAGCAGCTCCATTACTCAGTATGTCATGGAAAGGATTGAAAAACCATTTTCCCTTCTGCAGTATATATGATTTACTGTTTAAGCCCAAGTGTGTTTCATACCCTGTAGAACCTGAGGTCTGTGCAAGATTGAACCTATCTTAACAGGGATAATTCATGATAAATACAGTCGCTACACCCCCTATTTCCATTTTCCCCCCATTGAAGCATATTTGTATTTAATATTTTTCCACATATTTTACACTGTCTTCTATTTGGGTTATTAGTAAATAAATTGTTACTAAATAACAATCAACAATTACTTACCTTGCTTACCATTCAGCCATTCATCTGTCTCTCGGTCAATAAATGCCAGAGCACTATAAAGATATATGCCTTCAGTAGATATTCTGACTTTGGTTGGCCCTTTTCCCACAAGAAATCTTGCCACAGTTGTTTTGCCAGTCCCCTTTTCCCCTAGTAACATAACACGTGCTTCATGGTGGGGATAGCTTTCTTCTTTTATTAGATTGGTGAACACAGCTGCAGATCTAATGTCTAGTTGTTTCACCTCCATGGGTAATCCTACAATATATCAATTAGAACTAATCCTTTCCACATTTTGAAACATATATATCACATTCATTGTAGGAGATAAAATAACTGAGGCACGATCTTTTTTTTCATGGTCGTTCAATCTCTTTTTTTAAATAATATATTTATACAGGTTGTATATTTATTACACACATTTATACAGGTTGTATTGTTGATAGATATATTGGTGTGGAAAAAATTGTAATTTATTGACAAATTGTGAACTTAAAATACTGTTTAAAAGTAAAAGTGTAAATGAAAATATATTTGTATGTTACTTCATCACTTGGAAGCCTGGGCCAAAGTGATGATTGTTAACAGACAGAATAAGACAATAAAGAAATGAAAAAAGTATATGTGTGAACACAGCTGCTGCAAAGTGTCAAAACCTCCAATTATTCCTAATACAATGAAAAAAAGTATATAATTGAAAAATGATGCAAAGAGGCAAACTCGATACCCTAGCACAGTTGATTTAACTATTCAATTTACTGGTTGGGTACAGGCATTTCAATAAAAAGTTGAAGGCTTAAAAGAGATTGATGAGCCAAACTCTCACCTCCTAGTGAATTGATACTGGTCCCTGTATAAAGGAATTGATTAACCGTCACCCCGAAATATCAGGGACACATTGAGCTTAAACCTCTCCCTACTGGATTGATGTGTTATTTTAACTCGACTGTGCTTCACTAATGCAGTCATTGGTCAATACGAGCTTATTGAATATTATCACGTTACTGAAGTTTAACGGTAAATTTTCACTCACGACAAAGAATTTTCTTTAATTACCTTTTGATGTGTTCTCAATACATGATTGCATTATTTATACTAGATGCTCAGCGGCTTGAGTTTCTGTCGCCCACCTTTCATTTTGACTTGACAACACTTTAGAGAGAACCTTCCATATGTGCTTTCTCCGAAATATCAATTAATTTAACCAAAGGGCTTTACAGAAGATTTATTCAATCAATAACTGCCTATGGCGGTTATATTAGTTGTATCACCGGCACGAAATACAGCATACATCATTCCTACAAAGTAACAATTCATTGTGACTACAGGTTTCAGAAGATTTGTTTTTAATTTCAGACAATCAGAAACACGACCATGTATGTTTTTGCTCAATCGAGATGAAATGAAGAAATCTTGTAGATGACCTTCCATAGATGCTTACTGTAAAATTGTGCTTTATTTGGCCTAATAGTTTCAGAGAAGAGATTGTTTTGAATCGACCAACCAGAAACAAGACTTGACTATGGCGGTCATGTTTGTTATCGGATCTTAACAAAATAAGCAATCGTTATAGAGGATCTTCAATAGATGCTTCATACTAAGATTTGGGTCACTTGGCCAATCGGTTTCAGAAACGATGCTTAGAAATTGACCAACCAGAAACAATAATTCCCCATTGGGGGCGTCTCTGTTAATAAATTGGGACGTATTGAACAATCTTTATACAGGGCCTTCCATAGATAGGTCCTACCAAGTTTTCGGTTCATTTGGACAAGCAGTTTCAGAGAAGAATCTTAGAAATTGACCTACCAGAAACAAAAAAATGCCTATGTCGGCCATGTTTGTGAACGGTTCGGGACAAAATGAGCAATCGTTATAGAAGACTATCAATAGCAGCTTCCCACCAAGTTTGACCTCGTTTGGCTAAGCGATTGCAAAGGAGAATATTTTTAGAAATTGACCAACCAGAAACAAGAATTGCCTTTGATGGCCATGTTTGGTAACGTATTTGGAGGAAATCGGTCATCTTTATAGAGGACCAACAATAACTGTTTCAGTCCATTTGGCCAAATACTTTCAGAGAAGATTTTTAGAAATTTACCAACCAAAAACAAGAATTGCCTATGGCGGCCATGTTGGTTAATGTATCAGGACGAAATGAGCAATCGTTTTAGAGGATAATCCATAAATGCTTCCTACCAGGTTTCGGTTCATTTGGCTTAGCGGTTGCAGAGGAGAAGATTTTTAGAAATTGACCAATCAGAAGAAGAATTGCCTATGGCGGCCATGTTGGTTAGCGGATTGTCACAACATGAGCAAATAATCCATAGAGGCTTCCTACCAAGTTTCACCTCATTTGGCAGATCGCTTTTTGAGGAGAATATTCAAATGTGAAAAGTTAAGATAACGGATGACAGACGACGGACGCTAAGTGATGGAAAAAGCTCACCTTGCCAAAGAAAAATGATTGAATGCTTAACAATTTAACTGTACAGAAAACACCACAGAAATCTGAAAAGACCAATAATTTTACCAATTAATCACTTTGGAACAGGTAATAGTAATAATTGTATCAGTACTGACAAGAACTCGCAATATGGATCTACCGATCTTGATTAAGCAGTCATTTTCCGTACACGGGTCAGTTTTCCTTTTCATACCGGTGTCCGTAGAAATTCGTATGAAGTTAGTTCTTCCAGATTCTAATTTCATAGAACATTTCTTCAAACAGGAATAATTTTCACAAGAAAAACTGTGGCATTGTTCACATTAACATGTATTAAAGTGTTTGTTTTTTTCGTTTTTTTTCCGGAAGGAAATAAAAACAACGGCGGTTTTGTTGGAAAAAAATGAATTCGACTTTCACAATGGTTAAAGCATACAGCTTTATTTCCTTTAATTTTTTACATTATATGTCCCAGTATAAACACAATAAAGATAGTGGCACTTCAAACTAGTATCACACGGTCTTTGGGCACAGCTAATATTTAATGTAAAGCATGACGTCAATAGAAATACGGTACAGACCTCGGACCATCATAATTTGGAAACCATCTTAATGACCATACAACCTAAACTGATTGATTGATTGATTCATTCATTTTTGGTGTTTAACGCCACTTTCAACAATATTTCAGCTATATCGTGGCGACCAGCTTTAGTGGTGGGGGAAGCTGGAGTACCCGGAGAGAACCACTGACCATGGGCAAGCAACGGGTAAACTTTATTACTTGCCGCTGCGAGTCGGGTGCACCTTTTTTTGTTATTGACAAAGCCGGGCGTGAACCCACGTCGTATTGGTGATAGGCTTGCATGAGTTGTTAGATCCAGCGAACTAACTCATTGAGCCACCGGGCCCCTCAAGCTATACTTACGACACATAACCGATGTATATTGCAAGAATAAATATTGGATATATATACAGAGATACAAACAATGTAAAATTATATATTCAACTCACCAGTTCTTTTTTCTTGATAATCCTGCAATGGTCAATACAAAATAAACTATGAAAATTATGAAAAGAAAACTTAAACAATGATGGTCAACAATTCCATCAATATCAACAATGTGAACAATCACCTTCCAGCTCATCTCACTGAGCATAAAAAATACATGACATCTCATCTTTGAAATCCGGATCCTAGTTTGGAACAGAAAATCATGTGAATTTAAACCCTATCAAAATTCAACAACAAAACAGTCACATGAATGTACAAAATCAGCTAAAAACAATAGAAGTACCAGCATTACTATCTTGTACAGCCTCTATTTGTCATGTTTATATGACATTTCCACTAAAAATTAAATATTCAACTTTTTTTCTCAGAGAGTTGGAAATATACAGGATTTTGGGATGCAATATAGGAAATGTTAGACAAGCATAGGAGATATAGCAAAATCTTGAAAATGTAGGAAAAATACAGGAATATAGGATCACTTGACACCCTGCATATCCTTAATGAATAATATTTGTTCAAGTATTGTACAAGCTTAGCGGTGCCAGATTTGATTTGTTTAGCTTTGTTTATTACATCACCATACAAATATGGTTAGGAAATACTCTTTTTTTTTATCAGAGCTTTGCATGTAGAATTGTATTTATATACAAGATATTTATGGTGGTCATATCATTTTGTGAAAGTTTTCAATAATCTATGAAAATAGTGTCCTTGTTGTAAAAGTTTTTTTCAGCTTTCACAAGATTGCTATCATTGAAGCCAAAAACAGTATTACTAATACGTGCAGCATAAACTGATTCAGAAATGCATTGCAGCGTTATTAGTTGCTTTATCAGCTGGAACAAGAACAAAGGATTCACCTAATTCTGTTAACTTATGTTTACTACTAGTGAATGACAGATTATTTGTTATATTTGCTTCGGAACTGTTCTCAAAATCGGTAAATCCCAAACCCACAATATTCATGGAATTTTCAATGGTCTTTCTAACCTGCACTCTCCCTCTTACAACACTTATAACAACTAGAGACTCAATGGGCTGAGCCTGTGTTGCTCACCTATCATTCTGTTTTGTGGAAACTGTATGCAGAATCTTCCAATCAAAATTCAATTAATTTGGTTTTTAGAGAAGATTGTTTTAGAAATTGACCAACCACAAACAAGGATTGCCTATGGTGCCTATGTTTGTCAACGGATCGGAATCAAATGAGCCATTATGGTAGAGGAGCTTCCATAGATGATTCCCACCAACTTTCGGTTCATTTGGCTAAACAGTTTAAGAGACGATTGTTTTTTAGAAATCGACCAACCAGATACAAGAATTGCATATGGCGACAATGCTAGTTAAGGGATTGTGACGAAATAAGCAATCTTTATTGATAATGATGTTAGTTAACGGATTGGGACGAAATGAGCAATCTTTATTGATAATGATGTTAGTTAACGGATTGGGACGAAATGAGCAATCTTTATTGATGACCTTACACAGATGCTTCCAACCAAGTTTTGGTGCAGTTGGCAAAGCAGTTTCACAGACGATTTTATTAGAAATTGACCAACTAGAAACAAGAATTGCCTATGGTGGTCATGTTTGTCAACAGATCAGAATCAAAATATCGAATTAAGCATAATTTGTATATTTTCGACAAAAAATATGAAAGCATATTCTGCTTCAGAAAAACCTAAAACATTTTATACTTTTTTTCAAAATGGAATTATTGGTAAACATTAATCTCATTTGGTTAAAATTTCTGGCTTGGTATGCCCTGCATGTGTATTTTACAGATATGGTTTACTTCTTATAACAGCGGACATGTTGGTTGCTTTGTCAGATCTGCAGATATAAGTTCGAAATTACATCAACTATGCTTTAAGGACACTTCATGCATGCAAAGCTTAGTTCAAATTAGCAGTTGTTTTAGAGCTGAAAATTATTCAAAAAGTTTACAGAGGGACAGACGCCAAACGACATATGACAAGTGATTAGAATGACAAATTCTGAATAATACAATGTAGTTTACCCTAATGCGTTGCTTACTGTCTCTGTTTGCCACGTCATATGGAGTGCGTCCCTGTAAATACATGAACAGGAGGTTAGGAATTTTTATTTTATAAAATGTATGTTTGAACAAGATCACACACGACGTGTCTTATAATTATTTTCTTCATTTTAGATGACCTTCCTCATGCATCACTTGAAAGGTTTAATATTTGATTGTCTGATTTTTACTGAGGGTTTAATTGCTTGATAGTTCCTTTAAATAGTAAAAGAGGTCCCTGCTCCCAGTCTTTGTGGCCATTCATTGATTCCCAGTGAAGAGGTGTATTATCTTAAAACAATAAATATAAAACAATATTTAAACATAGACAATTTTTCAGTAAATAACATACATTTTGTCATCAAAGCTTCACAAACAACGCAACTTTATATTGCAAAGTATTTTTTAAACAATTCAGCTGTCATTATAAAATAAAAAATCATGCTTTGTAACAAATCTTTTTAAGATTAACATTTTCAGATTCAGTCCAATTACACGATTTAAGCAAGACCCCACACGACGTGTCTGATATTTTATTTTCTTCATTATAGATGACATTACTCGTGCGTCACTTGAAGGATTTAATATTTTATTGTCTTAGTTATACAGAGCGTTTAATTACTTGATAGTTTCTTGTAAAAAAAATAGGCCCTGCCTCCAGTAAAGCCTCTGTCACATATTTGTGACCATTCATGCTACCAAGTGAAGAGGTGTATTATCATATAACAATAAATATGAAGCAATATTTATAGACATACAATTTCTCAGTAAATAACAGGCATTTTGTCATCAAAGATTCACAGACACCACAACAAAAGGGTTTTATAATCAATTCAGTTGGCATCATCACACAAAGTTCATTGCAAATCTTGTTAAAATTTACATTTTGTGGTTAAGTTTAATCACACAATTAAAACAAGATCCCACACCATGTGTCTGATATTTTATTTTCTTCATGTTAGATAACATGCAACATCAGTTTTCGTGATCCTGACATGAAAAAAAAATCATCTTTGTAGCAAATCTGTTTAAAATAACATTTTCTGAATCAGTTCAATCACACGATTCAAACAAGGTCCCACACGACGTGTTTTATAATTATTTGCTTCATTTTAGGTGACATTCCTCATGTACCACTTGAAGGATTTAATATTTGATTGTCGTAGATTTACTGAGCGCTTAACTACCTGCTCGTCCACTGTTAACAGTGAGGCCCCTGCCTGTAGTAACACATCAGCAACATCTTTGTGGCCCTTCCTTGCTGCCCAGTGAAGAGGTGTATTACCCTGAGACAACAAATATAAAACAATATTTTAACACAGACAATTTCTCAGTAAATAACAGACATCTTATCATCAATGCTCCACAAGCAACACAACTTTATATTACAAAAGTATTCTATAAAAAAAAAATTAGTTGCCATCATCACATAAAGATGATTTTTCGAGGCAAATCTTTTTAATATTAACATTTACTGATTCATTTCAATCACATTAAAATAACAAGATCCCACACAACATGTCTGATATTGTATTTTCTTCATCTTAGATGATATTCCACATAATTTTTTTCTTCACATGGAATTTTTGTTTTTCTCTTAACAAATCTTTTCAAAATGAACATGTTCTGCATCAGTTCAATAACACGATTAAAACAAGACCCAAGACGATGTGTCTTTTAATTATTTTCTTCATTTGAGATGACATTCCTTCTGCCTCACTTGAAGGGTAAAATATTTGTGTTGTCTTAATTTACTGACAGTTTAATTACCCATTGGTCCACAGTAGGCAGTGAGGCCCCTGCCTGTAGTAAAACTACTGTGACATGTCTGTGGCCAAATTCTGCTGCCAGGTGTAGAGGTCTCTTGCCCTAATGCATAAATATTAAACAATATTTAAACACAAAGAATGTCTCAGTAAATACGAGACATTTTGTCATAAAATCTTCACAAATAACATAACTATATATTACACAGGTTATTTGTAAACAATTCAGTTGTCATCATTACAAACAAATATCTTTTTTCGCACAAATCTATTTTAAAATTAACATTTTCCGATTCAGCTTAATCACACGAAGAACACAAGACCCCACACGACGTATCTGATATTACATTTTTTTATACTTGTGATGACATTCAACATCAGTTTTCTTGATCCTGACATGAAAAAAGATAATTTTTGGAACAAATCTGATTAAAATTAACATTTTCTGATTCAGTTCAATCATACGATTTAAAGAAGATCCAACACGACCTGTCTTGTGATTATTTTCTTCATTTTAGATAACATTCCTCGTGCATCACTTGAAGGGTTTAATGTTTTATTGTCTTAGTTTTACTGAGGGTTTAATTGGTTGATAGTTCATTGTAAAAACAATGAGGTCCATGCCCCCAGCCACGTATCTGCCACATCTTTGTGGCCATTCATTGCTGCCCAGTGAAGAGGTGTATTATCCTAGCACAATAAATATAAAACAATAGTTAAACACAAACAATTTTTCAGTAAAAAACCGTCATTTTGTCACATCAAAGCTTCACAAACAACACAACTTTATATTACGTAGTATTTTTTAAACAACTCAGTTGTCATCAACACATTAAAAATCATGTTTTGTAACAAATCTTTTTGAAATTAAAATTTTCTGAGTCAGTCCTATCACGCTATTTAAACAAGACCAAACACGACGTGTCTGATATTTTCTTTTCTTCATCTTAGATGACATTCCTCATGGGTCATTTGAAGGGTTTACTATTTTATTGTCTTAGTTATGCTGATGATTTAATTACTTGATAGTTTCTTGTAAAAAGTGATGCCCCTGCCTCCAGTACAACCTCTGTCACATATTTGTGACCATTCATGCTACCAAGTGAAGAGGTGTATTATCATATAACAATAAATATAAAACACTATTTAAAGACAAACAATTTCTCAGTAAATAACAGGCATTTTGTCATCAAAGCTTCAAAAACATCACAACAAAAGGGTGTTATAATCAATTCAGTTGGCATCACCACAAAATAAGTTCATTGGAAATCTTGTTAAAATTAACATTTTCTGGTTAAGTTTAATCACACAATTAAAACAAGATCCCACACCATGTGTCTGATATTTTATTTTCTTCATTTTAGATAACATGCAACATCAGTTTTCTTGATCCTGACATGAAAAAAAAATATTTTGTAACAAACCTTTTTAAAATAACATTTTGTGTATCAGTTCAATCAACGATTCAAACAAGATCCCACACGACGTGTCTGATAATTAATTGCTTCATCTTAGATGACATTTCTCAAGCACCAATTGAAGAGTTTAATGTTTTATTGTCTTAGTTTTACTGAGGGTTTAATTGGTTGATAGTTCCTTGTAAAAACAATGAGGTCCCTGTCCCCAGTAAAGTATCTGCCACCTATTTGTGGCCATTCATTGCTGCCTAGTGAAGAGGTGTAATATCCTAGCACAATAAATATAAAACAATACTTAAACACAAAAAAATTTTCAGTAAATAACAAACATTTTGTCACATCAAAGCTTCACAAACAACACAACTTTATATTACATAGTATTTTTTGAACAACTCAGCTGTCATCAACACATTAACAATCATGTCTTGTAACAAATCTTTTTAAAATTAACATTTTCTGATTCAGTCCTATCACACGATTTAAACAAGACTCAATACGACGTGTCTGATATTTTATTTTCTTCATGCTAGATTATATGCAACTTCAGTTTTCCTGATCCTGATATGAAAAAACAAATCATTTTTGTAGCAAATCTTTTTAAAATAACATTTTGTGAATCAGTTCAATCACACGATTCAAACAAGATCCCACACGACGTGTCTTATAAATATTTGCTTCATTTTACATGACATTCCTCATGTACCACTTGAAGGATTTAATATTTGATTGTTGTAGATTTACTGAGCGTTTAACTACCTGCTCGTCCACTGTTAACAGTGATGCCCCTGCCTGCAGTAACACATCAGCAACATCTTGGTGGCCCTTCAATGCTGCCCAGTGAAGAGGTGTATAACCCTGAGACAATAAATATAAAACAATATTTTAACACAGACAATTTCACAGTAAATAACAGGTATTTTGTCATCAAAGCTTCAAAAACATCATAACAAAAGAGTGTTATAATCAATTCACTTGGCATCATCACAAAATAAGTTCATAGGAAATCTTGTTAAAATTAACATTTTCTGGTTAAGTTTAATCACACAATTAAGACAAGATCCCACACCATGTGTCTGATATTTTATTTTCTTCATGTTAGATAACATGCAACATCAGTTTTCGTGATCCTGACATGAAAAAAAAAATATCTTTGTAGCAAATCTTTTTAAAATAACATTTTCTGAATCAGTTCAATCACACGATTCAAACAAGGTCCCACCCGACGTGTCTTATAATTATTTGCTTCATTTTAGATGACATTCCTCATGCACCACTTGAAGGGTTTACTATTTGATTTTCTTAGATTTACTGAGTGCTTAGCTACCTGCTCGTCCACGGTTAACAGTGAGGCCCCTTCCTGCAGTAACACCTCTTCATTTTAGATAACATGCAACATCAATTTTCTTGATCTCGACATGAAAACAAATATTTTTGTAGCAAATCTTTTTAAAATAACATTGTGTGAATCAGTTCAATCAACGATTCAAACAAGATCCCACACGACGTGTTAGATAATTATTTTTTTCCATTTTAGATGACATTCCTCGTGCACCAATTGAAGAGTATAATGTTTTATTGTCTTAGTTTTACTGAGTGTTTAATTGGTTGATAGTTCCTTGTGAAAACAATGAGGTCCCTGTCCCCAGTAAAGTATCTGCCACATATATGTGGCCATTCATTGCTGCCCAGTGAAGAGGTGTATTATCCTAGCACAATAAATATAAAACAATATTTTAACACAGACAATTTCTCAGTAAATAACAGACATCTTATCATCAATCCTTCACAAGCAACACAACTTTATATTACAAAATTATTCTATTAAAAAAAATCAGTTGCCATCATCACATAAAGATGATTTTTCGAGGCAAATCTTTTTAAAATTAACATATACTGATTCATTTCAATCACATTACAATAACAAGATACCACACAACATGTCTGATATTGTATTTTCTTCATCTTAGATGATATTCCACATAATTTTTTTTTATCTTCACATGGAATTTTTGTTTTTTTCTAAACAAATCTTTATAAAATGAACATGCTCTGCATCAGTTCAATAACACGATTAAAACAAGACCCAAGACGACGTGTCTTTTAATTATTTTCTTCACTTGAGATGGCATTCCTTATGCATCACTTGAAGGGTAAAATATTTGATTTTCTTAGTTTTACTGACAGCTTAATTACCCAATGGTCCACAGTAGACAGTGAGGCCCCTGCCTGCAGTAAAACTACTGTGACATGTTTGTGTCCAAATTCTGCTGCCAGGTGTAGAGGTCTCTTGCCCTAATGCAATAAATATAAAACAATATTTAAACACAAAGAATTTCTCAGTAAATACGAGACATTTTGTCATCAAATCTTCACAAATACCATAACTATATATTACACAGGTTATTTGTAAGCAATTCAGTTGTCATCATTACATAAAAATATCTTTTTTTTCGCACAAATCTGTTTTAAAATTAACATTTTCCAATTCAGTTTAATCACACGAAGAACACAAGACCCCACACGACGTATCTGATATTACATTGTTCATATTTGTGATGACATTCAACATCAGTTTTCTTGATCCTGACATAAAAAAAGAAAATTTTTGGGAACAAATCTGATTAAAATTAACATTTTCTGATTCAGTTCAATCATACGATTTAAAGAAGATCCAACACGACGTGTCTTATAATTATTTTCTTCATTTTAGATAACATTCCTCGTGCATCACTTGAAGGGTTTAATGTTTTATTGTCTTAAGTTTACTGAGGGTTTAATTGATTGATAGGTCCTTGTTAAAACATTGAGGTCCCTGCCCCCAGCCACGTATCTGCCACATCTTTGTGGCCATTCATTGCTGCCCATTGAAGAGGTGTATTATCCTAGAACAATAAATATAAAACAATAGTTAAACACAAACCATTTTTCAGTAAATAACAGACATTTTGTCACATCAAAGCTTCACAAACAACACAACTTTATTACATTGTATTTTTTAAACAACTCAGTTGTCATCAAAACATTAAAAATCATGTTTTGTAACAAATCTTTTTGAAATTAACATTTTCTGAATCAGTCCTATCACACGATTTAAACAAGACCAAACACGACGTGTCTGATATTTTATATTCTTCATTTTAGATGACATTCCTCATGGGTCATTTGAAGGGTTTACTATTTTATTGTCGTAGTTATGCTGATGATTTAATTACTTGATAGTTTCTTGTAAAAAGTTATGCCCCTGCCTCCAGTAAAGCCTCTGTCACATATTTGTGATCATTCATGCTACCAAGTGAAGAGGTGTATTATCATATAACAATAAATATAAAACATTATTTAAAGACATAAAATTTCCCAGTAAATAACAGGCATTTTGTCATCAAAGCTTCAAAAACATCACAACAAAAGGGTGTTATAATCAATTCAATTGGCATCATCACAAAATAAGTTCATTGGAAATCTTGTTAAAATTAACATTTACTGGTTAAGTTTAATCACACAATTAAAACAAGATCCCACACCATGTGTCTGATATTTTATTTTCTTCATGTTAGATAATATGCGACATCAGTTTTCTTGATCCTGACATGAAAAAAAATATTTTTGTAGCAAACCTTTTTAAAATAACATTTTGTGAATCATTTCAATCAACGATTCAAACAAGATCCCACACGACGTGTCTGATAATAAATTGCTTCATTTTAGATAACATTCCTCATGTACCACTTGAAGGATTTAGTATTTGATTGTCGTAGATTTACTGAGCGTTTAACTACCTGCTCGTCCACTGTGAACATTGAGGCCCCTGCCTGCAGTAACACCTCAGCAACATCTTGATGGCCCTTCAATGCTGTCCAGTGAAGAGGTGTATAACCCTGAGACAATAAATATAAAACAATATTTTAACACAGACAATTTCCCAGTAAATAACAGGTATTTTGTCATCAAAGCTTCAAAAACATCATAACAAAAGAGTGTTATAATAAATTCAGTTGGCATCATCACAAAATAAGTTCATTGGAAATCTTGTTAAAATTAACATTTTCTGGTTAAGTTTAATCACACAATTAAAACAAGATCCCACACCATGTGTCTGATATTTTATTTTCTTCATTTTAGATAACATGCAACATCAGTTTTCTTGATCCTGATATGAACATTTTTTTTTGTAGCAAATCTTTTTAAAATAACATTTTATGAATCAGTTCAATCAGCGATTCAAACAAGATCCCACACGACGTGTCTGATAATTAATTGCTTCATTTTAGATGACATTTCTCATGCACCATTTGAAGAGTTTAATGTTTGATTGTCTTAGTTTTACTGAGGTTTTAATTGGTTGATAGTTCCTTATAGGAACAATGAGGTCCCTGTCCCCAGTAAAGTATCTGCCACATATTTGTGGCCATTCATTGCTGCCCAGTGAAGAGGTGTATTATCCTAGCACAATAAATATAAAACAATATTTAAACACAAACAATTTTTCAGTAAATAACAGACATTTTGTCAAATCAAAGCTTCACAAAAAATACAACTTTATATTACATAGTATTTTTTGAACAACCCAGCTGTCATCAACACATTAAAACTCATGTTTTGTAACAAATCTTTTTGAAATTAACATTTTCTGATTCAGTCCTATCACACGAGTTAAACAAGACCCAATACGACGTGTCTGATATTTTATTTTCTTCATGTTAGATAACATGCAACATCAGTTTTCTTGATCCTGACATGGAAAAAAAATCATCTTTGCTGCAAATCTTTTTAAAATAACATTTTGTGTATCAGTTCAATCACACGATTCAAACAAGATCCCACACGACGTGTCTTATAATTATTTGCTTCATTTTAGGTGACATTCCTCATGCACCACTTGAAGGGTTTAATATTTGATTCTCGTAGATTTAATGAGCGTTTAACTACCTGCTCGTCTACTGTGAACAGTGAGGCCCCTGCCTGCAGCAACACCTCAGCAACATCTTTGTGTCCCTTCCTTGCTGCCCAGTGAAGGGGTGTATAACCCTGAGACAATAAATATAAAACAATATTTTAACACAGACAATTTCTCAGCAAATAACAGACATTTTGTCACATCAAAGCTTCACAAACAACACAACTTTATATTACATAGTATTTTTTGAACAACTCAGCTGTCATCAACACATTAAAAATCATGTTTTGTAACAAATCTTTTTGAAATTAACATTTTCTTATTCAGTCCTATCACACGATTTAAACAAGATCCAACACGACGTGTCTGATATTTTATTTTCTTCATTTTAGGTGACATTCCTCATGGGTCACTTGAAGGGTTTATTGTCTTAGCTATACTGAGCGTTTAATTACTTGATAGTTTCTTGTAAAAAAAAATAGACCCCTGCCTCCAGTAAAAGCCTCTGTCACATATTTGTGACCATTCATGCTACCAAGTGAAGAGGTGTATTATCACATAAAAATAAATATCAAGCAATATTTAAAGACATACAATTTCTCAGTAAATAACAGGCATTTTGTCATCAAAGCTTCACAGACAACACAACGAAAGGGTTTTATGATGAATTCAGTGGGCATCATCAGAAGAAAAGTTCATTGCAAATCTTATTAAACTTAACATTTTCTGGTTAAGTTTAATCACGCAATTAAAACAAGATCCCACACCATGTGTCTGATATTTTATTTTGTTCGTGTTAGATAACATGCAACATCAGTTTTCTTGATCCCGACATGAACAAAAAATCATTTTTGTAGCAAATCTTTTAAGAATAACATTTTATGAATCAGTTCAATCACACGATTCAAACAAGGTCCTACACGACGTGTTTTATAATTATTTGATTCATTTTATATGACATTCCTCATGCACCACTTGAAGGGTTTAATATTTGATTGTCGTAGATTTACTGAGCGTTTAACTACCTGCTCGTCCACTGTGAACAGTGAGGCCCCTGCCTGCAGTAACACCTCAGCAACATCTGTGTGGCCCTTCCTTGCTGCCCAGTGAAGAGGTGTATAACCCTGCGACAATAAATATTAAACAATATTTTAACACAGACAATTTCTCAGTAAATGACAGACATATTGTCATCAATGCTTCACAAGCAACACCACTTTATATTACAAAAGTATCTTATTAAAAAAATCAGTTGCCATCATCACATAAAGATGATTTTTCGAGGCAAATCTTTTTAAAATTAACATTTACTGATTCATTTCAATCACATTGCAATAACAAGATCCCACACATCATGTCTGATATTGTATTTTCTTCATCTTAGATGATATTCCACATAAGTTTTTCTTATCTTCACATGGAATTTTTGTTTTTTACTTAACAAATCTTTTTAAAATGAACATTTTCTGCATCGGTTCAATAACACGATTAAAACAAGACCCAAGACGATGTGTCTTTTAATTATTTTCTTCATTTCAGAAGACATTCCTTATGCATCACTTGAAGGGTAAAATATTTGATTGTCTTAGTTTTACTGACAGTTTAATTACCCATTGATCCACAGTAGACAGTGACGCCCCTGCCTGCAGTAAAATTACTGTGACATGTTTGTGGCCAAATCCTGCTGCCACGTGTAGAGGTCTCTTGCCCTAATGCAATAAATATAAAACAATATTTAAACAAAGAATTTCTCAGTAAATACGAGACATTTTGTCATCAAATCTTCACAAATACCATAACTATATATTACACAGGTTATTTGTAAACAATTCAGTTGTCATCATCACATAACACATATCTTTTTTCGCAAAAATCTGTTTTAAAATTAACATTTTCCGATTCACTTTAATCACACGAAGAACACAAGACCGCACACGACGTATCTGATGTTACATTTTTTATACTTGAGATGACATTCAACATCAGTTTTCGTGATCCTGACATGAAAAAAGATCATTTTTGGGAACAAATCGGATTAAAATTAACATTTTCTGATTCAGTTCAATCATACGATTTAAAGAAGATCCAACACGACGTGTCTAATAATTATTTTCTTCATTTTAGGTGACATTCCTCGTGCATCATTTGAAGAGTTTAATGTTTTATTGTCTTAGTTTTACTGAGGGTTTAATTGGTTGATGGTTCCTTGTAAAAACAATGAGGTCCCTGCCATCAGCAAAGTATCTGCCACATCTTTGTGGCCATTCATTGCTGCCCAGTGAAGAGGTGTATTATCCTAGCACAATAAATATAAAACAATATTTAAACACAAATAATTTTTCATTAAATAACAGACATTTTGTCACATCAAAGCTTCACAAACAACACAGCTTTATATTACATAGTATTCTTTAAACAACTCAGTTGTCTTCAACACATTAAAAATCATGTTTTGTAACAAATCTTTTTGAAATTAACATTTTCTGATTCAGTCCTATCGCACGATTTAAACAAGACCAAACACGACGTGTCTGATATTTTATTTTCTTCATTTTAGATGACATTCCTCATGGGTCACTTGAAGGTTTTACTATTTTATTGTCTTAGTTATGCTGATGATTTAATTACTTGATAGTTTCTTGTAAAAAGCTATGCCCCTGCCTCCAGTAAAGCCTCTGTCACATATTTGTGATCATTCATGCTACCAAGTGAAGAGGTGTATTATCATATAACAATAAATATAAAACACTATTTAAAGACATACAATTTCTCAGTAAATAATAGGCATTTGTCATCAAAGCTTCAAAAACATCACAAAAAAAGGGTATTATAATCAGTTCAGTTGGCATCATCGCAAAATAAGTTCATTGGAAATCTTGTTAAAATTAACATTTTCTGGTTAATTTTAATCACACAATTAAAACAAGATCCCACACCATGTGTCTGATATTTTATTTTCTTCATTTTAGAAAGCATGCAACATCAGTTTTTTTTTATCCTGACATGAAAAAAAAAATGTTTTTGTAGCAAATCTTTTTAAAATAACATTTTGTGAATCAGTTCAATCAACGATTCAAACAAGATCACACACGACGTTTTAGATAATTAATTGTTTAATCTTAGATGACATTCCTCTTGCACCAATTGAAGAGTTCAATGTTTTATTGTCTTAGTTTTACTGAGTGTTTAATTGGTTGATAGTTCCTTGTGATAACAATGAGGTCCCTGTCCCCAGTAAAGTATCTGCCACATATTTGTGGCCATTCATTGCTGCCTAGTGAAGTGGTGTATTATCCTAGCACAATAAATATAAAACAATATTTAAGCACAAACAATTTTTCAGTAAATAACAGACATTTTGTCAAATCAAAGCTTCACAAACAACACAACTTTATATTACATAATATTTTGTGAACAACTCAGCTGGCATTAACACATTAAAAGTCATGTTTTGTAACAAATCTTTTTGAAATGAACATTTTCTGATTCAGTCCTATCACACAATTTAAACAAGACCAAACACGACGTGTCTGATATTTTATTTTCTTCATTTTAGAGGACATTCATCATACGTCACTTGAAGGGATTATTGTCTTAGTTATACTGAGCGTTTAATTACTTGATAGTTTCTTGTAAACAATTAGACCCTAGCCTCCAGTAAAAGCCTCTGTCACATAGTTGTGACCATTCATGCTACCAAGTGAAGAGGTGTATTATCACATAACAATAAATATCAAGCAATATTTAAAGACATACAATTTCTCAGTAAATAACAGGCATTTTGTCATCAAAGCTTCACAGACACCACAACAAAAGGGGTTTTATGATGCATTCAGTTGGCATCATCACAAGAAAAGTTCATTGCAAATCTTATTAAAATTCACATTTTCTGGTTAAGTTTAATCACACAATTAAAACAAGATCCCACACCATGTGTCTGATATTTTATTTTGTTCATGTTAGATAACATGCAACATCAGTTTTCTTGATCCTGACATGAAAAAACAATCATTTTTGTAGCAAATCTTTTTAGAATCCCATGTTATGAATCAGTTCAATCACACGATTCAAACAAGGTCCCACACGACGTGTCTTATAATTATTTCCTTTATTTTAGATGACATTCCTCATGCACCACTTCAAGGGTTTAATATTTGATTGTCTTAGATTTACTGAGCGTTTACCTACCTGCTCGTCCACTGTGAACAGTGAGGCCCCTGCCTGCAGTAACACCTCAGCAACATATGTGTGGCCCATCCTTGCTGCCCAGTGAAGAGGTGTATAGCCCTGAGACAATAAATATAAAACAATATTTTAACACAGACAATTTCTCAGTAAATAATAGACATCTTGTCATCAATGCTTCACAAGCAACACAACTTTATATTACAAAGTATTTTATACAAAAAATCAGTTGGCATCATCACATAAAGATGATTACTCGGTGCAAATCTTTTTAAAATTAACATTTACTGATTCATTTCAATCACATTACAATAACAAGATCCCACACAACATGTCTGATATTGTATTTTCTTCATCTTAGATGATATTCCACATAACTTTTTTTTATCTTCACATGGAATTTTGTTTTTTTCTTAGCAAATCTTTTTAAAATGAAAATGGTTTGCATCAGTTCAATAACACGATTAATACAAGACCCAAGACGACGTGTCTTTTAACTATTTTCTTCATTTGAGATAACATTCCTTATGCATCACTTGAAGGGTAAAATATTTGATTGTCTTAGTTTTACTGACAGTTTAATTACCCATTGGTCCACAGTAGACAGTGAGGCCCCTGCCTGCAGTAAAACTATTGTGACCTGTTTGTGGCCAAATTCTGCTGCCAGGTGTAGAGGTCTCTTGCCCTAATGCAATACATATACATAAATATTTAAACACAAAGAATTTCTCAGTAAATACGAGACATTTTGTCATCAAATCTTCACAAATACCATAACTATATATTACACAGGTTATTTGTAAACAATTCAGTTGTCATCATTACATAACACATATCTTTTTTTCGCAAAATTCTGTTTTAAAATTAACATTTTCCGATTCAGTTTAATCACACGAAGAACACAAGACCCCACACGACGTATTTGATATTATATTTTTTATACTTGAGATGACATTCAACATCAGTTTTCGTGATCCTGACATGAAAAAAGATCATTTTTGGGAACAAATCTGATTAAAATTAACATTTTCTGATTCAGTTCAATCATACGATTTAAAGAAGATCCAACACGACGTGTCTGATAATTAATTTCTTCATTTTAGACGACATTCCTCATGCACCACTTGAAGAGTTTACTGTTTTATTGTCTTAGTTTTACTGAGGGTTTAATTGGTTGATAGTTCCTTGTGAAAACAATGAGGTCCCTGTCCCCAGTAAAGTATCTGCCACATATTTGTGGCCATTCATTGCTGC
>MJUT01023287.1:1036141-1086933 GCA_002080005.1 Gigantidas platifrons
ATTTTTGGGAACAAATCTGATTAATATTAACATTTTCTGATTCAGTTCAATCCTACGATTTAAAGAAGATCCAACACGACGTGTCTTATAATTATTTTCTTCATTTTAGGTGACATTCCTCGTGCATCACTTGAAGGGTTTAATGTTTTATTGTCTTAGTTTTACTGAGGGTTTAATTGGTTGATAGTTCCTTCTAAAAACAATGAGGTCAATGCCTGCAGCAAAGTATCTGCCACATCTTTGTGGCCATTCACTGCTGCCCAGTGAAGAGGTGTATAACCCTGAGACAATAAATATAAAACAATATTTTAACACGCACAATTTCTCAGTAAATAACAGACATCGTGTCATCAATGCTTCATAATCAACACAACGTTATATTACAAAAGTATTTTATACAAAAAATCAGTTGCCATCATCACAAAGATGATTTTTCGAGGCAAATCTTTTTAAAATTAACATTTACTGATTCATTTCAATCACATTACAATAACAAGATCCCACACAACATGTCTGATATTGTATTTTCTTCATCTTAGATGATATTCCACATAAGTGTTTTTTATCTTCACATGGAATTTTTTTTTTTTCTTAACAAATCTTTTTAAAATGAACATTTTTTGCATCAGTTCAATAACACGATTAAAATAAGACCCAAGACGACATGTCTTATAATTATTTTCTTCATTTTAGGTGACATTCCTCGTGCATCACTTGAAGGGTTTAATGTTTTATTGTCTTGGTTTTACTGAGGGTTTAATTGGTTGATAGTTCCTTGTAAAAACAATGAGGTCCCTGCCCCCAGCAAAGTATCTGCCACATCTTTGTGGCCATTCATTGCTGCCCAGTGAAGAGGTGTATTATCCTAACACAATAAATATAAAACAATATTTAAACACAAAACATTTTTCAGTAAATAACAAACATTTTGTCACATCAAAGCTTCACAAACAACACAACTTTATATTACATAGTATTTTTTAAACAACTCAGTTGTCATCAACACATTAAAAATCATGTTTTGTAACAAATCTTTTTGAAATTAACATTTTCTGATTCAGTCCTATCACACGATTTAAACAAGACCAAACACGACGTGTCTGATATTTTATTTTCTTCATTTTAGGTGACATTCCTCATGGGTCACTTGAAGGGTTAACTATTTTATTGTCTTAGTTATGCTGATGATTTAATTACTTGATAGTTTCTTGTAAAAAGTTATGAACCTGCCTCCAGTAAAGCCTCTGTCAGATATTTGTGACCATTCATGCTACCAAGTGAAGAGGTGTATTATCATATAACAATAAATATAAAACACTATTTAAAGGCATACAATTTCTCAGTAAATAACAGGCATTTTGTCATCAAAGCTTCAAAAACATCACTACAAAAGGGTGTTATAACCAATTCAGTTGGCATCATCACAAAATAAGGTCATTGGAAATCTTATTAAAATTAACATTTTCTGGTTAAGTTTAATCACACAATTAAAACAAGATCCCACACCATGTGTCTGATATTTTATTTTCTTCATTTTAGATAACATGCAACATCAGTTTTCTTGATCCTGACATGAAAAAAAATTATTTTTGTAGCAAATCTTTTCAAAATAACATTTTGTGAATCAGTTCAATCAACGATTCAAACAAGATCCCATACGACGTGTCTGATAATTAATTGCTTAATTTTAGATGACATTCCTCATGGACCACTTGAAGAGTTTACTGTTTTATTGTCTTAGTTTTACAGAGTGTTTAATTGGTTGATAGTTCCTTGTGAAAACAATGAGGTCCATGTCCCCAGTAAAGTATCTGCCACATATTTGTGGCCATTCATTGCTGCATAGTGAAGAGTTGTATTATCCTAGCACAATAAATATAAAACAATATTTAAATACAAACAATTTTTCAGTAAATAACAGACATTTTGTCACATCAAAGCTTCACAAACAACACAACTTTATATTACATAGTATTTTTTTAGCAACTCAGCTGTCATCAACACATTAAAAATCATGTTTTGTAACAAATATTTTTGAAATTAACATTTTCTGATTCAGTCCTATCACACGATTTAAACAAGATCCAATACGACGTGTCTGATATTTTATTTTCTTCATGTTAGATAACATGCAACATCAGTTTTCTTGATCCTGACATGAAAAAAAAATCATTTTTGTTGCAAATCTTTTCAAAATAACAATTTCTGAATCAGTTCAATCAAGATCCCACACGAGGTGTCATATAATTATTTGCTTCGTTTTAGATAACATTCCTCATGCACCACTTGAAGGGTTTAATATGATTGTCGTAGATTTACTAAGCGCTTAACTACCTGCTCGTCCACTATGAACAGTGAGGCCCCTTCCTGCAGTAACAACTCAGCAACATCTTTGTGGCCCTTCAATGCTGTCCAGTGAAGAGGTGTATAACCCTGGAACAATAAATATAAAACAATATTTTAACACAGACAATTTCTCAGTAAATAACAGACATTGTGTCACATCAAAGCTTAACAAACAACACAACTTTATACTACATAGTATTTTTGGAACAACTCAGCTGTCATCAACACATTAAAAATCATGTTTTGTGACAAATCTTTTTGAAATTAACATTTTCTGACTAAGTCCTATCACACGATTTAAACAAGATCCAACACGACGTGTCTGATATTTTATTTTCTTCATTTTAGGTGACATTCCTCATGCGTCACTTGAAGGGTTTATTGTCTTAGTTATACTGAGCTTTTAATTACTTGATAGTTTCTTGTAAAAAATTAGACCCCTGCCTCCAGTAAAGCCTCTGTCACATTTTTCTGACCATTCATGCTACCAAGTGAAGAGGTGTATTATCACATAACAATAAATATCAAGCAATATTTAAAGACATACAATTTCTCAGTAAATAACAGGCATTTTGTCATCAAAGCTTCACAGACACCACAACAAAAGGGTTTTATGATGAATTCAGTTGGCATCATCATAAGAAAAGTTCATTGCAAATCTTATTAAAATTAACATTTTCTGGTTAAGTTTAATCACACGATTAAAACAAAATCCCACACCATGTGTCTGATATTTTATTTTTTCCTGTTAGATAACATGCAACATCAGTTTTCTTGATCCCGACATGAAAAAAAAAATCATTTTTGCAGCAAATCTTTTTAGAATAGCATTTTATGAATCAGTTCAATCACACGATTCAAACAAGGTCCCACACAACGTGTCTTATAATTATTTGCTTCATTTTAGATAACATTCCTCATGCACGACTAGAAGGGTTTAACATTTGATTGTCGTAGATTTACTGCGTGCTAACTACCTGCTCGTCCACTGTAAACAGTGAGGCCCCTGCCTGCAGTAACAACTCAGCAACATCGTTGTGGCCCTTCCTTGCTGCCCAGTGAAGAGGTGAATTACCCTGAGACAATAAATATAAAACAATATTTTAACACAGACAATTTCTCATTAAATAACAGACATTTGTCACATCAAAACTTCACAAGCAACACAACTTTATAATACAAAAGTATTTTATAACAAAAATCAGTTGCCATCATCACAAAGATGATTTTTCGAGGCAAATCTTTTTAAAATTAACATTTACTGATTCATTTCAATCACATTACAATAACAAGATCCCACACAACATGTCTGATATTGTATTTTCTTCATCTTCGATCATATTCCACATAAGTTTTTTTTTATCTTCACATGGAATGTTTGTTTTTTTCTTAACAAATCTTTTTAAAATGAACATTTTCTGCATCAGTTCAATAACACGATTAACACAAGACCCAAGACGACGTGTCTTTTAATTATTTTCTTCACCTGAGATGGCATTCCTTATGCATCACTTGAAGGGTAAAATATTTGATTGTCTTAGTCTTACTGACAGCTTAATTACCCATTGGTCCACAGTAGACAGTGAGGCCCCTGCCAGTAGTAAAACTACTGTGACATGTTTGTGTCCAAATTCTGCTGCCAGGTGTAGAGGTCTCTTGCCCTAATGCAATAAATATAAAACAATATTTAAACACAAAGAATTTCTCAGTAAATACGAGACATTTTGTCATCAAATCTTCACAAATACCATAATTATATATTACACAGGTTATTTGTAAACAATTCAGTTGTCATCATTACATAAAAAATATCTTTTTTCGCACAAATCTGTTTTAAAATTAACATTTTCCGATTCAGTTTAATCCAACGAAGAACACAAGACCCCACACGACGTATCTGATATTACATTTGTTATATTTGAGATGACATTCCACATCAGTTTTCTTGATCCTGACATGAAAAATATCATTTTTGGGAACAAATCTGATTAATATTAACATTTTCTGATTCAGTTCAATCCTACGATTTAAAGAAGATCCAACACGACGTGTCTTATAATTATTTTCTTCATTTTAGGTGACATTCCTCGTGCATTACTTGAAGGGTTTAATGTTTTATTGTCTTAGTTTTACTGAGGGTTTAATTGGTTGATAGTTCCTTGTAAAAACAATGAGGTCACTGCATGCAGCAAAGTATCTGGCACTTATTTGTGGCCATTCATTGCTGCCCAGTGAAGAGGTGTATTATCCTAACACAATAAATATAAAACAATATTTAAACACAAACAATTTTTCAGTAAATAACAGACATTTTGTCACATCAAAGCTTCACAAACAACACAACTTTATATTACGTAGTATTTTTTAAACAACTCAGTTGTCATCAACACATTAAAAATCATGTTTTGTAACAAATCTTCTTGAAATTAACATTTTCTGATACAGACCTATCACACGATTTAAATAAGACATCCACACAACGTGTCTGATATTTTATTTTCTTCATTTTAGATTACATTCTTCATGCGTCACTTGAAGGGTTTGATATTTTATTCTCTTAGCTATACTGAGCGTTTAATTACTTGATAAGTTCTTGTAAAAAAAAATTAGGCCCCTGCCTCCAGTAAAGCTTCTGTCACATATATGTGACCATTCATGCTACCAAGTGAAGAGGTGTATTATCATATAACAATAAACATAAAACACTATTTAAAGACATACAATTTCTCAGTAAATAACAGGCATTTTGTCATCAAAGCTTCACAAAAACCACAACAAAAGGGTTCTCTAATCAATTCAGTTGGCATCATCGCAAAAAAAGTTCATTGTAAATCTTGATAAAATTAACATTTTCTGGTTAAGTTTAATCACACAATTAAAACAAGATCCCACACCATATGTCTGATATTTTATTTTCTTCATTTTAGATAACATGCAACATCAGTTTTCCTGACCCTGACATGAAAAAACAATAATTTTTGAAGCAAATCTTTTTAAAATAACATTTTCTGAATCAGTTCAATCACACGATTCAAACAATATCCCACACGATGTGTCTTATAATTATTTGCTTCATTTTCGATGCCATTCCTCATGCACCACTTGCCGGGTTTACTATTTGATTGTCTTAGATTTACTGAGCGTTTAACTACCTGCTCGTACACTGTGAAAAGTGAGGCCCCTGCCTGCAGTAACACCTCAGCAACAGTGTTGCCCTTCCTTGCTACCAAGTGAAGAGGTGTATTACACTGAGACAATAAATATAATACAATATTTTAGCACACACAATTTCTCAGTAAATAACAGACATTTTGTTATCAATGCTTCACAAGTAACACAACTCTATATTACAACAGTATTTTATACAAAAAATCAGTTGCCATCTTCACATGGAGTTTTTGTTTTTTTCTTAGCAAATCTTTTTAAAATGAACATTTTCTGCATCAGTTCAATAACACGATTAAAACAAGACCCAGGACGACGTGTCTTTTAATTATTTTCCTCATTTGAGATGAAATTCCTTATGCATCACTTGGAGGTTTAAATATTTGATTGTCTTAGTTTTACTGATAATTTAATTACCCTGTGGTCCACAGTAGACAGTGAGGCCCCTGTCTGCAGTAAAACTACTGTGACATGTTTGTGGCCAAATTCAGCTGCCAGGTGTAGAGGTCTCTTGCCCTAAAGCAATAAATATAAAACAATATTTAAACAAACGCAATTTCTCAGTAAATACGAGACATTTTGTCATCAATTTTCACAAACAACACAATTTTATATTACAAAAGTTATTTGTAAACAATTCAGTTGTCATCATCGCATAAAAAAATTTTTTTTCGTACAAATCTTTTTTAAAATTTACATTTTCTCATTCAGTTCAATCACACGAAAAACACAAGACCCCACACGACGTGTCAGATATTACATGTTTTAAGCTTGAGATGACATTCAACATCTGTTTACCTGATGATGACACACAGGCACATTTTTCTATCCATGGAAAGGTCCACTAATGCACAAGTAAGTAAAGGTGGCTAACATCATTCCACCACCTGTCCACTTCAAACACGATATAATCACAGTAATTAATAATAAAATTTGTCCTACCATATGTCAATCGGTTTATTACATGTCAATCTTTCAAAATACATAATTTGTTTTCCCCCTCAATGTTCCTCATTGTAGCAATTGTATGATTATTTACTGGAGCGTGGTGAAAATTTTGAACTACCATCGTCTCAGGATATTCACTTCCGGTTAGATTTAATCAGAACAAAATATTTGTATGTTAATAGAATAAAACATATCTAAAAATTATAATGTTCTTTTCACCATTTATGTATTTTTTTCATGAATGGAAATTGCCTCTACTGATATGATATCCTAAGATAAAACTCTGAACTTGTGTTAAAACCGTGTTTTCAACTTGTACTTTTACTTTCACTTTCACTTTCTATTTTAACTGTCCAATCGCATACGACCTTATAAATTTGCTGTATATCTAACCGGAAGTGAATACAGTGAGACGATAGTAGTTCAACATTTTTACCAAGCTTCAGTAAATAATCATACAATTGCTACAATGAGGAACATGTCACTTTCACTTTCACTTTCTATTTTAACTGTCCAATCTCATACGACCTTATAAATTTGCTGCAGATCTAACCGGAAGTGAATACAGTGAGACGATAGTATTTCAAAATTTTCACCACGCTTCAGTAAATAATCATACAATTGCTACAATGAGGAACATTGAGGGGGAAAACAATTTATGTATTTCGAAAGATTGATATGTAATAAAGCGATTGACATAAGGTAGGAGAAATTTTATTATTGATTACTATGATTATAACGTATTTGAAGTGGGCAGGTGGTAGAATGCTGTTGGCTACCTTCCTTTACTTAAGCATTAGAGGACCTGCCCATGGATAGAAACAAGTGCCTGTGTCCTGACATGAAAACAATCATTTTTGGGAACAAATCTTATTAAAATTAACATTTTCTAATTCAGTTCAATCATACGATTTAAACAAGATCCGACACTGCGTGTCTTATGATTATTTTCTTCATGTTAGATAACATTCCTCATGCATCCCTTGAAGGGTTTAATATTTGATTGTCTTAGTTTTACTGAGGGTTTAATTGCTGATAGTTCCTAGTAAATACAATGAAGCCCTGCCCTAGTAAAGACTCTGCCACATATTTGTGGTCATTCATTACTGCCTAGTGAAGAGGTGTATTATCCTAAAACAATAAATATAAAACAATATTTAAACACAAACAATTTCTCAGTAAATAACAGACATATTGTCATCGAAGCTCCACAAACAACACAATTTTATATTACAAAGTATTTTTTAAACAATTCAGTTGTCATCATCACATTAAAAATCAAGTTTTGTAACAAATCTTTTTAAGATTAACATTTTTTGATTCAGTCCAATCACGAAAGTTGCAAAATATATTTTACACCTGATTAACAAATACAGGCAGGAAATTGCATAAGAAATTTGAAGAAAAGGATCTTTCAAATTAAACTCAAAATATAAAAAAATGACTGTTGGTCTCTTTTATCCCTTTTATATTTTGAAAACAGTAAAAGGTACAACGCATCTATTGAAACAAGAGGTTTTCAAAAGGAATTCAATGACAAAATATATAACAAGTTGGTCTTCAAATGAAAAATAAAGTTATGATTTTGAGTGTTTAATTATCCCTTTTTTGACTCCCTTTGACCACTTTAGTCCTGGAAAATATAAGTGTTAGTTAAAATTTGTTTGAAAAAGCACAACCAGGAAATTTCTTAAAGAGTCAAAAATAAAAACAAAACTGATCAAGATATGATTGTTTTTGAGGGTATTGGATCAATTCTGATGCCATTACCTCATAGAAAAATTAAGAGCTTTACAACATGTATTTGATACTACATAAAGGGGATTTTGCAATGAACAGAAAGATTAAAATCATCAACATCTATTGGATAACAGATGCTGCACATATAAAGACAGTACACATCCCTTTTTAACTCTAAGGCCTTGTCTTTCTTTCTGTTGTGGATTTCTGATCGAAAAAAAAACACATAAATGTTATAGAGACCGCCTAACCATTCATTGGAAGCTCCTATGAAGTTTTATTCTAGTGTGTACAGTTGTTTCAGAAAAGCGTATTTCAGCTTACTGACACTGACAGCGGCCGCTAAGTGAAAACAATATCTCACATTATCCTTTGTTTCGGATGAGTTAAGATAAACACATGATAATTGGCTTGAAACACAATCTATGTTATATACCTTTTAAATATGGAAAATTTCAGAATTTTAATTTCCTTTAGACTTTTTTTGGAAATAACAAAATATTATTATAAAACTGCAATTTTTAAGACCCACATAAATATAAATATTTCGCACTAAAATGTCATGAATTTGTTTTTTTAAATTGAAATTGGCACTATTTACAATAACAGTAATTACGAAGAGTATTGGTGTATGTATTACTTAAGGACCATGTTTTCTTTTTGCTACAAGAAATTTGGATGTGAAGGTCTATGGACTTCAGTTACAACCTGTGCAGGAATGTTTTTGTTCTTCAAGTTATTCACTTTGTAATCTTTACTTAGCGGCTAGCCGCCCTCCCACTATTCTCAAGTGTTGATAGATGTGCATAAATTGGATTCATATGCTTTTCTCTGAACGGAGCATTTTCTTCCATTTACAAATTGTCTCCTATTTGGGCTTGTACTTATGCTGTAGCTAGAGATATATTGTGGAATCATCGAAACATTGGTATTTGACTTCATTTCCAAACCTACTGCCGACAGTTAGTGTATGTAATGTTTATGTTTTCACTTTTAATTAAGCTATATTGTTAAGAGAATGTGGTAGTTTCATATCCTGCTTATTGTGAGGTGTGCTTGACTATTACCAGTTTACTGGGTATTTACATACACTTGATGTTCTTTCCATTTACATGTAATTTTAATGATCTAAGAATGTTCACTACATACCATATACTACATGTACTTACAGTCAAACTTTCATAGTGGACATCAGCACCTTTCTGAAGACACTCCTTTACAAATTCTACATCCCCATCTCCTGCAGCGTCACAAAGTTTCTGAAATAAAATGATTAAAGTTAAAAATAATTATCAAACTTTTATATATAAGCAAATATTATATAGCATGTTTGCTAATGTGTGCCGTTAAATCAATATATATGTCGTAACAAAGAATTCTGATGTGAAAGAGCCGCCATATTGAATATTCTTGAAATCCAACATGTCAGTTACTACAATATGATAGAAAATATCACATACCCTTAATATATTTTACTTACCATATTTTATCTGAAGATAAATGAATATTTGGGTAAAAGTATATACATTCCATGCTGAAATTGTTCATGAAACGTCACGATGTTTTATGACGGTTATATGCTACATGAATTGACAATATTTCGAGACACTGTAGTTTCTCCATTTTGCTAAAGGTTTGCTTAGCTCAGTTGAAATTAATTTGGTCTTAGATTAGAATAGATACATCACAGTATTGTATTTGAATATTTGTCTGCGCCAATTGGGGATTTGACGTCTGCGACAATAATAATCCTTATTAATTAGGGGTTCGGGTTTATGGTGTTTAACGTCACTTTCAACAATATTTCAGTTATATCGTGGCTATCAGTTTTATTGGTGTAGGAAACTGGAGAGCCCGGAGAAAACCACTGACCTATTACAAATCACTGACAATCTTTATCACATAATGTTGTATTGAGTACACATCGCCATGAACGGGGTTCGAACTCACAATTTCAGTGGTGATAAGGACTAATTGCGTAGGTAGTTGTAAATTCTACCATAAACTACCATAGCGACCACAACGGCCCCTCCCTTATGCATTATGATCTTAAATACAAATAAAGTAACAGTCAGCATGCTATGGTCATTGATAGCAAATGTACACTTCACATATACTGATACATATTCATTAGAAAGCCTAGTCATCTTAACTGTCTTTCACAAGTCGTCAATGGAAATGTCAGTCAATACAATAATATATAATTCAAATGATTGAGACAGAAACGATAGGATTCCTTCCTAATCTTCCGAACAGTACTAAAACGATATGATTCCCTCAGAAGGAGATGTGGTAGGTAGATGGTTGCTATATATATCTTTGAATTTGTTGTAAATTTTCACGTGCAAATTATCATTTCAGTTCGCTTAAATGTGTGAGCTTCAGGCTGCTGAAACTATCGGTAACAGTGATTGACTCAGTTGATGCCGTACACAGCCATGGCTCTATTATCATCCCCTCCCCGCCACTTACCTTGTGCGTACTTCATTTGACTCTACGCCAGATAACATACCTCGTTAAGAGCATCCATTATCTGTGTGTTCTGTAATACACACCATTATGGTCATATTAGAACACAATAATACTTCTGTTAAAACAATCAAATTGAAATTAGATGATTATATTTTTGCTCAAGCAATGTACTATTACTCTAGCTAAGAATGATAACGGTCCGACAAACATTTTATTTAGGTTGGTTTTTTTTTAAGATAAACATCTTTCAAGCACAAAATTAAATTAAAAGTACATGACATATGCATGCATATAGCATCTTATACTCCCTTAATTAATAGAATTGTAGATACATGTATCAAATGTATTGCACAGGACACGTTTCTGGATTAGCATGCATCAGTGTGCGATCAAGGCCAAACATTTTAAAGTAAAAAAAGTTAAAAAAATCTTACAAAGAGCTTACAAAATCGGCAAATGCTACCTATTCCTGAGGGAGGAGAGCCGTAGTTTCTCTTAGTCCAAAATGTCTGATTCACAATCCTTGTTCAAATTGTATGTAAGATTTATTTGCACTTTGAATTGACTTAAATGCTAATTATAACAAAAAAGGAAGTGATTAAATACGAACATCGTTATGGATATAATTCTGGTTGAAACAACTATTTCGTACAACACTTAAGTATCAGTTTTATTTGTTGGGTATACCACAAGAGCTTGGCCAAATTATTGACACATACATTGTATATATATTAACTATTCTGCCAAATACATTCAAAATGTTCACATGTATATTGCTTATTTAAAGTCTAAACACTTTTTTTTGTATTTTATCGATACCTGTTGAAATTATAAACACGATTAGATCAGTATTATATTTATAACACGTTTACATCCACAGTACTTTGATTAAAGGGAAAATGTTAGTTACAATTTATTTTTATTTCACAATGTAGAAGTTCAAGTCAAATTTAATAAAAACATATAAAGTTTATGTTGGTATTCTATTTTTTGTTTTGCTGTTTGCTTCTTAGATTTTTTGCCGGTGGATGTTTGTTTTCTAAGATGCTTTGTAAAGTTACTGTTGATTAATATTTTTGAGATTGTTGGACTTGATAAGGTGGTACTTCACTGGAGGTGGGGCTCAGGTGACCTGATGGCCATTCCCCTTCCTAATTCCTGTATAATTTTAAGTGTATTGATGATCTTCACTTCCTGAATATCCATATATCATTTCATGTCAACCAATCAATAAATAAAACAATCAATCAATCAATCAATCATTTAAGCTTACAGAGTAAAACTATTATAGTTAGTTCCTTAAAACGGTGATGACGAAAACAGCCTTTCATTGTTTCTGTTGTTTAACAGTGGAACTGGAAACCGTTGCTGATATTGACTAAAGATAGAATGTTAGACGCACGATATATCACAGTATTTCTGTTGTTTGACAGTGGAACTGGTCACCTTTGTTGATGTTGACTGAAGATAGAATGTTAGCAGCACGATATATCAGTGTTTCTGTTGTTTAACAGTGGAGCTGGACAGCTTTGTTGATATTGATTGAAAATAGAATGTAGCAGCACGAAATATCAGTGTTGTGTTGCTTAACAGTGAAACTGGACACCGTTGTTGGTATTGACCGAAGATATAATGTTAGCAGCACCATATATCACAGTGTTTATGTTGTGTAACAGTGGAACTGGAACACAGCTGTAAACATAGACTGAAGACAGAATGTTAGCAACACGATATATCACAGTGTTTCTGTTGTTTAACAGGAGAACTGGACACCGTTGCTGATTTTGGCTGAGGATAGAATGTTAGCAGCACGATATATCACTGATTTTCTTGTTACTTTATAGTACAAGATCAATCGTACAGTTACGGTCCTTGATATTGACAAAGGTTTTGACTTCAGTGGTAAGGGTTGTCACACTGTTTTTGTTATTGTACAATGGTACAGGACGTTGTCATTGATACCTACCAAAGATGGACCCTTTGTGACATAGTATATATATAAACAATTTAATTTGAATAGTTATATTGCCACAGCGGACATTTATAAAATATAACGACCACAATGGACATATAAATAATACAACATGTCTTGCAGAAGGAAAGATGGGACTTGATCTTCACCCACTATATCCCCCTCTCCCGCCGTGGGATGTGTCTGACAATCTTTCCATATGAGGTATTGTTAGAAGTCAGTTTTAAGCGACATTAAATCGCAAGCCCCTTTAAATATTTGTAATATCATGGAGAGAAAATAATAAACTTATGTGTGTTATCACATACAAAGGAAATGTCAATATCATGTCGCCTGGTTTAGCGAGTTGCGCAACTATTATCTGACAGTATATAAAAATACTTGTATAAAATATAGTGTTTGTTGTTTAAGCAAAATTCCATACCATTTGACATTTGAGAACGACTTACAAAAAACTCAAGAATAGATGTATACAGTTTCAATCTCTACGATCCTATGTTGTTGGAAAACATTTTTTTTCGTGAAACTTATTCACGCTATCTTAGTATCATAAAACATGATGGAAACAATTTGTATGATATTGTAAGGTTGCCCAAAAGCAAATTAAAAAATTAAAAATAGTCACATGTTGATCAATTATTAAATTTATGTTTGCAAACTATGAAATTATGTGCTAAGAGGAGTTTGATGATACCAAAGGGATAATCAGAATCCGTAAGTCGAAGGACAGACAACACAATGGCCAAATGAAAAGGCGAAAATGACAAGCAATGTGACGTTATCAACAGTATCAAACTCTAATGGATTTACTCGATAATATCGACTGGTTAGTATTACATGTATATCTGATGTTACTATATTTCGACTTTTTACACCAGTTGGGACGGTAATATTATCACAAGACATTAGTCGGTTCCTTCATCTTAGTATTGGCAATAACAAATGGATGCTGTCAACCTTAGGAACATTTTTATTCATAAAGATTTGTTCCTCAGTATGTTCAAAATCAATCTGTGCCAATTGCATCATGCAATTACACCAATACAATTGTAGCTACAAATTTCAATTTCAAACAATTGCAGGATTTAAACGTAGAGGGATACTTTACACAAATCCATGCAATGTGAATGTTCCTATTGTTCCTATTCTCCTTTCAACTATAGCCCATCTGAGTATGTCATTATGGGTGATCTTAATTTACTTAACCATGATAATGTCAGACAGATCGTCTCCCAAATATCTAAACTAAGGGATCTGCAACATACGCAGTGAAACGACAATTTTAATATAAGGGTGGATTCCATTGACGAATACATCAGAACATTGAAAAAGAGAGAACTAGACACATTGTCAGAATAGGATGAATCATTTAGATCCTCAATGCACCGTAGCAATCATAAACTGAAATTGTGTGTGAATGATTGACCTAAACCAGTATTAATGATATAAAAAAACACTATTGTTTGTCTTTTGTCAGTGATATAGTGCACATGGAGACAAAAACTCTGTTAACATTGTTTATCATAAATTGTTTTTACTATAAGTGTCTAATCAAAGATCGTGGCAGTTCCAAGAACTATGGTATTCCTACTTATACAAAAAACATATTTGCTTTTACTCTTATGAGGTAGAATTTATGCAAAAACTTTTGATAAAAGACAGCAAAAAATACAGAAGCTAAAGCCTTTAATCACACAGTATATTGATGATGATCAATCAATAAATAATCCAAACTCGATTCCATTAATATACCACACAGAATTTCAGATAAAATAAACAACAAAAACAGATTCCTTGACACCTACATCATATTTGACACCAATTGTAAACTTCCTACCGCACTCTATTACAAAAGAGACGAGTTCAATTTTTCAACTCGTTGACAGTAATATAACGACCACTTCCACGTATTTTACAATTCATACGCATAAATAGAACCCAACTTCAAAAGCTGGTAAAAATCTAGTTTCTGAGTTGGATAAGGCACAAAATAGTGCCGGTATTAAACAGGCTAATGGAGTCCTAATCCTCTAATAGGGACAAGTGGTCAATTATTTCCCCTAACTGATAACACAGATGGCGGTGCTGTATATCAGGTTCATCAACAGCAATTCTTTATCTCTAAGTTACATAGATTTACATTGGGTTAATATCTGCTTACAAGTGATTATTGGTTTGTTTTGTTAATAATCAATCTTTCTGGATATTGTTGTGAACATGAATGGTCTTATAGAGGTGGAACTTGTTTCCAAATGATGGGCAAATAAACTAGAGGCTCAATAGGCTGCGCCTGTGTCGTTCACCTTTCATTCTGATTTGAGGAAACTTAATGCATAACCTTCCATAGGTGCTTCCTGCCAAATTTCGGTTCATTTGGCTACTCAGTTTCAGAGGAGAATATTTTTTAGAAATTGACCAACAAGAAAGAAGAATTGCCTATGGTGGCCATGTTTGTTAACTGATCAGAACTAAGTAAGCATGTTTTACAACTGACCTTCCATAGATGCTTCCTACCAAGTTTCGGTTCATTTGGACGAACGGGTTCGGAGGAGAAGACGTTTTTCTTAGAAATTGACCAACCGGAAGTAAGAATTGCCTATGGCAGTGATGTTTGATAACAGATCGCGACGAAATTAGCAATCTGTATAGAAGACCTTCCATAGATGCTTCCTACCAAGTTGGAATTCATTTTAGAGTTGAAGCATTTTTAGAAATTGATCAATCTGAGACAATAATTACCGGTGGCGGCAATGTTTGTAATCGGATTGGGAGAAAATGGGCAATCGTTATAGAGAATCTTCCATAGATGCTTCCAACCACGTTTCGATTCATTTCGCCAAGCGGTTTCAGAGGAAACAACAAACAAGAAATGTCGGTGGCGGCCATGCTTGTTAACGGATCAAAACAAAATAAGCAATCTTTATAGAGGACCTTCCATACATGCTTCCAACCAAGTTTCGTTCATTTAGCCAAGCGGTTTCAAGGGAGAATTTTTTTTAGAAATCAGCCAATCTGAAACAAGAATTGTCTGTGGCTGTCATGTTTGTTCACGTATCGGGATGAAATTATCAATCTATATATAGAGGACCTTCCATAGATCATTCCTGCAAAGTTTCGGTTTATTCCGTAAAGCGGTTTCAGAGGAGAATATTTTTTTAGAAATCAACCAATCAGAAACACGAATTTCCTGTGGCGGCAATGTTTTCTAGCGGATCGGAACGATATGAGCAATCCTTATAGAGGACCTTCCATAGATGCTTCCTACCAAGTTTCAGTTCATTTGGCTAAGGGGATTTAGAGGAGAAGATTAAAATTTGAAAAGTTAACGGACGACGGACTGATTAACTGCAATTAAGATGAATTAAGTGAGCAAAAACACAAAGAATGGACACAAATCAAAAGCAGTATTGTTTGCTATGAAATTCCTAGAAAATGATTATACACCAATGACAAGTTTTGGTAAGTGTAAATTTAAATCAAACTCTAAAATGTAATAATTTGATAGCATTGTTTAATTTAGTGTAGGATCATACATTTCAGATTTATATATTTTTATTACTTTTTATATACAAAGTATATATAAACAGAATAAAAAGAAATATTCTACATAAAAATATGAACACAATTTCACAAAATATATATTTTATATATTGCAAAATATTACCTTCTTTAATATTAGCTCATAATAAATATCAATACACTTCTTAGTGTTTATATTTGTTATTTAATATTACATACTGAGATGGCAATCCCTGCAACAAACAATGTTTACTTTGTAAGATTGGTGTATGCCATCACAGACTAGGGATTAAAGTTTATCATTAGAAGAATGAATAGAAATGTCTTTTTTTCATATTTTTTGTATTTTATGTATTGCAGGTACCAATGTTTGTAGGAAACGGCTAAAAGGGAAGAAGTGGGCGTTTCAAATGTGGTCTGTTGAGAATATGATCATCTAGTGCATATGAAGGAGGTGACAGACTTACTAAAAGAAATGAAAAAAATTTGAGTTCACAACAAAAGAAGAAGAGGAATGCAAACTTATGTGTATATCTAATGTGGGGAAAGGGATACGTTTAGAGTTAAAGTTAGTCTTACTTAAATGCAAACTATGTGTTGTGCTGTTCCACTCTATTAAGAATGTGGATGTCAAACTCCAGCTTCGCCATCCGTTGCCATTGAAAACCTTAGACCTGACAATGATCTATGAAATATACACCAAAATCAAATTTGCATAAGCTTCCCTAGGTAGTGGAGCATATAACCTGAATTATGTATACAACGGAGTGTGGACCAGCTAAATACTGATATCCTGGATAAATGCTATGTCTAGACAATGGAAGGAGCTAACTTTGTGGCAACATGGTGATGTAGTACGTTTTCAGTCCATATGATTGAAATAAAATGTTCATCAAACCGACTTATTGTAGATGTCACAAAAATACCATTCCAAAAACCAAAACACCAGGCTACACAATAATCTACTTATTCTACATAAAAAAAAACAAAGTAAAACTATTGTTTGAATGTTCAACTGGTAGTCTTGTGTCATATTTGTCTTCTGCATATGTAGGATCAGCTGTCACAATTAACATTCCAACATTTTTTAAAGAAAAGAAAAAAGATGTCTAGAAAAACAGTGCAAAGAGACAGAGATATACCCAGCAAACTTGTAGATCTTGAACAAGTGATAGATTTAGCAAGCACGTTAAAAATAATTACCATAGATTTACACAGAACAGAAGCAAATCTTGCCGGTGGCATCAGTTTTGTAGTTGTGTTTCTAACAATGCAATATTCCGACATTTAAACTAAATTATTTTTTAATTGAAAGTACTTTGTTTTATATATGTCTGAGTACACTAATAAACAGAGTAAATATATTACTATATAAGTTCATTTAGGTCTGTATATGCATGTACATAACAATCAAGTCAGTTTTGGAATATAACTTGATTTGAAGTTTCATATCACCAAGACTAATTTGTAATATCCATAATATCTAAGCTTATTTACAACTACATTTTCAAAATCATAAAATGCAGTTAAACTAATGTATCAATAATTTCAGGACGGAACTATTCATTTCTATCAACTGTTATTATTTTGTTATCCTTAAATGCGTAGGTGAACTCCTTGATTTTAATTCTGTTTTTTTTTCAGTTCATGTACATGTAATACACAACTTCCATAATACTATTATAAAGTGGATACATGAAATTTCAAAGAAAGGAATTTATTGATAAATAACATAAACACATAGAAATGAATGCATGCTGGCTTATCATGATAACTAATGCTGGACCTGATCTATCATCGCGCCATCTGTAATTAAGTGGGGATAATTTTCACCAATGTTCCCCATTGATAACAGATTATCCTGTATTTGAAAGAATTTCAAGAAACACTAAATCCCTGACAACTAAATAAACATAAACACCACAGAGGCAGATTCACGTAAGCTCCGTACGTTTCTAACCATTGGCTTTTAACTTATTTTAATGGATTGTCTCTATTACTTTTGATTGCAAGAAACACAGACAGCTATACGAATTTACTTGCTTCCCATCCCATTTAAAATGAAAATTCTAATCGTTTGGCTGTTTGCCTTTTATTGTATTTGCTTGCATCAAAATGGACTATATTCTAAGGACAATGAGAATTGGGAAACTCCCATCTATGATTATACATTTGGCAGAATAAAATTGTTTTATTGGAAAAGGAAACGATCTTAGGGGTTAAGTGCTATTTTACAAGAACACTTCTGTAATCTATTATATTCACTGTTATTTAGTTCATTTCTATGACATATTCCATGCGTATCTTTGCACTGTATGACTCACTGGTTTCAATGCTATTTTTACGTAATTTCTGTAATTCGTAAAACAGCTTGTATCTTATGGTCTTATCTTAGCCCTGTACGATGTTTCTATATATCAATTGTACCATAGATAGGTGAACCATCTCTTTGTTAATTGTGGTTTATGTACTGCAGACCAACACTTTACTCGCTCGATAGCGATTGGTTCAGTAGAGTTCATGCAGTTCAGGGATACCGATCATCAAAAGCAAAAACCGGTGTAGCTTGCTTTTGTTGCAAACGACGGAAAGCTATTTTTGCTCAGGTTGTTTCGAATTATTAATCAAAGCTAATCAATTGCTATTTGAAACTACTCTAATCAACCAATGGGGCAAAATATATCGTGAGAAAAAATAAGAGTAATGATGTTTCCTGACACAGTCAGTTTTCGAGCAAATGCGTGGATCAAAATTTCTATTCCCACATTACATGCATCAAAATTGCTTTACCGTGTATCTTTGCTTCCATTAAAAATAAAACAAAATCAAACTGTTAAAATTTACTAATAGAAAATTCCACCACAAAACTTTACTCTTGTCTGTAGAAAACAATTTTTATACATTTCACGTCCAATACGAGCTTCTTGTAGTTTTAATCGTAGTAGTACATATGCTCGATATCCGTCTTAGCTCAATAAACCTGTGATGTTATTTTCAAATATGACAAGTTATTCACCAAAATTAAAATCGTACAAATCAATGTGGCTTTTAGCAGGGTTCAACAAAGTGTGAAGGAACTTTGAATCATATTCGTCATTGAAATATAGTTTTCATTTTAGCATAAATGAATGTAGCTGACAACTACGGTACAATACACTTACCTAATAGTATTATGTTGATTACAGCAAACGACACCATTGGTTTATTTATAAACCAACTTGCGCTGGGCCCGCGTGAGTTTAAAAATAAAACTGTGGTGTATTTACAGAAACCCAACATAATGCTATAAGGTAACTAACACATATAATATAAAACTTAGAGTAATGTAGTGTATTTTAACATAGAATAATACTATATATTTACCTTCGGCTTCAATTACGACATGTAGTCAGTTTAGTTCTTGTTTGATTGACCATACTGTTAACCCCCTTTCGTGGAAATAAAATCTTCCTTGCATGCAAAAACCAAATAATTGAAAAAAAACTTCCTTTTAAATGAGTCAACCATTATCAAATATGAAGTATAACGTGACTAAACCGGGATCTGCATCTTAAAATTTAAAACCAACAAAAGCAATTGTTCAATGTATAAGGTTTCCCACGGGGATGATAATATTATATGATGTAAATTCATATTTTATTTGGCTTAAACTTATTTTATTTCTAAAACATACGTAATCTATAAAAAAAAATAAGGAGATTTTTGTTCTTCAATTTTGTTAGATATTTATATGTACTTAGTTTGCCCCTTTTTACATCTCATTGTACTAAATTACATATTTAGTAATGCTCCAAATATAGATGTTTATTTCCTGATGTTTTATATGATAGTAATTAAGTGTCACGTTTACCGATATTATTTGATATGTTTAACATCATCCATGGATCTGAATTTTGCTTAATTTTTATATCTTTATACGGTGCTACCGAGCTTAGAACTGCATAGTGTTCCGACCAGTCAATTTGATTGAGTACATGTATGTTCTTTGAACTATTTTTTTCAAAAAGCACATCAGTGATCTTATACGAACCCGTGTGTTCTTTAGATGTTTTGTTTTGTGCAAACAGTTATGAGATGGTCATTAATTCTAACCTCGATAGAACCTGATTGGCTAATGTGTTTCACCATAATTACATAAAAAATGTGGTCTATTTATGAAATAGAGGAAGAACATATTGAGTATATTTGAATAATATTGCTGTAGTACGAACTTTTCGCTTTTCCTGCAAATCGTGAAGAACTATAATTTCACAATAAGGTCTTGTTTAAGTAATTATGTTTTTTCTCTATTGTACAGAAATCAACTGCGTATCAATAATTATCGGGACTAAGATTTACATGTGTTGCAGAAGAACATAGATATATATTAAATAACAAGGAGTACATGTGTAAACAGGAATCAATCACTTACGATGGTTCTTGTCTTAACAAAATTTGAATACATGTGTCTTTACAGCTTACACAAAGTATTTGCATTAATGATCAAGACAATATTATTGTTGTTGATTATATTTTATAGTTGCACCAGGGAACAGGTTTTTGATTTCATTGTGTGTCTTTTCTCTAAGCCGATAAATGCCTATCTTTGAATAATTTCACTTAAGATCGACAATGCTATACAAAGTTTTAGGAAATGACTTAATCTTTAGGGAAAGGTGATGGCATTTTTATGTCCCCAAAACACATGTTCCATCCCCTTTAAAAGTTAAAGGTCAATTCCTTATAGATCAGGGATCTACAAATTTTACTTGACTTGTATTTCATCAACCAATTGTAGCTCTGTAGTCATAGGTAAATTTTTGCAACACTTCTATCCAATGAAATCAGTAGGCAATTTTTTCGCTTGGTGATAGACATATTTTTTTACCAATTATTTCGTGGACTGCTTCAAACTGTACATCTAAATATATTACTACAGCCCCAGTAAATATTTGTGTATAACTACGCTCAGAGTATACATTTAAATATAACTACGGCTAAAGTGGATATCTATATAATACTACGACCACAGCAGACATTTACATATTACCACGGTCACAGTAGATATCTAAGCATAACTACGGTCACAGTAGATATCTAAATATAACTACGGTCACAGTAGATATCTAAATATAACAACGGTCACAGTATATATCTAAATATAACTACGGTCACAGTAGATATCTAAATATAACTACGGTCACAGTAGATATCTAAGCATAACTACGGTCACAGTAGATATCTAAATATAACTACGTCACAGTAGATATCTAAACATAACTACGGCCACAGTGAATATCTAAATATAGCTACTTCCACAATGGATATCTGAATATAAGTACGACTACAGTGGATATCTCAATATAACCACGCAACAGTCGACATTTTAATATTAGTACGATCACTGTAGACATTTAAATAACACTACGGCCACAGTCAATATTTAAATAGTAATAAGGCTACTGTAGGCATGTATATATAACTACGTCCAGAGTAGATATCTACATATAATTACGACCATAGTGGACATTTAGATATAGCTACGGCCACAGTAGACATCTAAGTATTACAACGGTCACGGTGGATATCTAAATAAAGCTACGGCCACATTAGATATCTAAATATAACTACGACCACACTAAATATATCAATTATTACATGCATTTCTAAGGAATGTACACTTAAATATAACTACGGCTACATTCGACATTTTAATATAAGTACGATCATTGTAGCCATATAAATATATCTACTGTCACAATGAATATTTAAATAGAAATACGGATGCAGTGGGCATTTATATATAGAATCACGAGAGATATACAGTTCAACAGCCAACTCATTAAATTTTCAGCTATATCATGGCGAGAACAAATTGATTTTCACTGAGATGAGGATGTCATCCGCCGCTTTGGACTAGACTAACACGCGTAGTTGGATTTTTACAGTGCTAGCAGATAGATATGTCTCCTTACTTGCACACTTATCCTGATTCGGAGCCATCCAGTCTTTGACTTTCTCCCTATTGCTGTGTGCCTAGCAAAGAAGCAATAAATACCAATAGTCTTTGGTTTAACCCGACCACGCTGGATATTTCAATATAATTTCAGCTATTGTGGATGTAGATATCTAAAAATAACTACCGCCACAACGGACATTTAAATATAACTACGGCCACCGTGGAAATCTAAATATAACTACGGCTACTGTAGATATCTCAATACAAATATGGCCACAGTGGACATCTAGGCATTAACTAAGACAAGTGAATATCTAGATATTACAACGGCCACAGCAGATATCTAGGGATAATTAAGACCACAGTGAATATCTAGATATATCTACGGCAGCAGCGGATATATAAACACGACTACGGCTACTGTGGATATCTCAATAAAACTACGACCACTGTGGACATCTATATTTAATTACGATCACATCGAATAATTAAGCATAACCACGGCCACAGTGGATATTTAACTATACGTACGGCCACTGTGGATGTCTAAATATAACTACGACCATAGTGGATATCTAAATATAACTACGGTCACAGTAGCTATCTAAATATATAACTCCGACCACAGTGGATATCTAAATATAACTACGGTCTCAGTAGATATTTAAATATAGCTACGGCCACAGTGGATATCTAATCATAACTACGATCACATTATATATCTACATATAACTACGTTCACAGTAGATATCTAAATATAACTACGAAAAAAGGTTAAAAAAAGTAAAATATATCTAGGTTAAAAATGTATCAACAATCCACGCATATTCACTAAGCAATTTCTAATTTATCTATAAATAAAACTTGCAATTTAATGATTAACTGTAATTTTCATGCCACTAAATTAAATGTTTTTCATTGTCCAACAAGGTTAACCCATGAAAGTCCTTCAGCTTATCTCCTATGGTGTTCTTTACAAATAATACCTATAGATTTGTCTTGTCTTGTCTTTTCTTTTTATTAATTTGTATTCTTTTGTATTATTCTGATGTTATTGTGTGTATCTATGTTGAGGAGAGCTACTAGTAGCCTCTGGCTGTATGTAATCCTCTTGAAATAAATAAAGAATTAAATTAAATTAGATATATATGTACCAGCGAGGAATTTCTTATATATATATATCAATATGTGTTACAGTAAATGTGTGTAATTAGGAATTTCGTGAAATTACTGATTTTTTTGGGATTTCATGTAATTACTAAGCCATTTCCTACAAAATCTAGTGCTTTCGCGTAATTACTGAAACAAATCACGAATTTTACATACGTTTAATAATTTCTTATCAAATTGAACACAAGTAAAGACAATAAATGTGTAATTTCAGCAAACAAAACACATTTACATATACTTTGATTTACAGTTTAAATGAAACATTTAGAGATCTCTGTTAATGTCTTATTTATTGATACACGTGTTACTGTTGTGACACCTAGAGTTACATAACATCTCAGCTTTTAAGCATTTGCATGTTTTCTTAATGCATTAGGATTTGCAGGTGCATTTTAAAAACCCTAGTCCAGTTCCGATTGACTGTTCTATTGCTGCCTGTCGGACACTTATTTCAGTGTCGAAATCAACAGAACCCAGGAGCAAGGTGTTAGATGTACATGGCAGGAATTGGTTCCTGGTAAATGATCCATTCAAAAGACCATATCTAGTAGCAAGTTTGTATTGCTGTGTGTCTGTGTTAATATCGGTTACAACGCACATCAGATTCCTGCGATCTCCTCTACCCCTTTCAACACTTGGTACAGGCAATGTGACATTGTTACCCACTGTAACTGGTTGAATAATCCGATTGCTTCTTGCCACCATTTTATCAGCCTGTCTATCAAGGTTTTCATGACTGTTGATCAGCTTTCCTCTGCTGCATACATCGCATAATCACAGTTTTCTATATCACTCTGAAACACAGTAGTACAAGATTTGCATTCATGTTCAAATTCCAGTGGAGTAGGTACAGTTTCGACTGGAGTTTCGGCATCAAGTTTGCTTGATTTTCAATAGTAGACTGAGAAGGTTGATCCATGAAATATCCCACCAATATAGCAATAGTCATCTCTTGACTTCTTGTAGTTTTTGTCAGTTTTTATGCGCTGTAGACATTCAATGATGTCTTGTATTTTCTCTTTTGGCAGCAAAACTTTTTCTTTCTTTTCATTGTAATATTTATACATTTCATCAATAAATTCCCTTTCTCCTCTATCTTGTGCCATTTTAACAACTTAATATTCAATGATTTAAATCAAACAGTGAGACGTTCACTCAGTATAGTGGGGTGAGTAGCAACTCACTCCCATAAAACTACATGTAAAATACCTTTACAGAGATTTGTTTTAGTCATTAAAGCATTTAATTAATTGTGCTAATTGTCGAAAACATGTAGATTGATTGTACATTTTATCAATAAAATGAAATCAGTAAATGCGTGTAAAATTTCACGTAATTACTAAGCCCTTTAGGAATTACATGAAATTCCTGAATTTTCAGTAATTTCATGAAATTCCTGATTACACACATTTACTGTAACATATACATATTAATCACATCTTTCTAATTCCTTGCAGGTACATTTCAAGTGACACTTAACCTCTTTCCTGAACATGTGTAGATCAGTGATATATTTGATCGAATCAGGTAGTAAGTTCCAATCCTGAAGTGCATTGCAATAAAATGTTGAGTAGATGCCTTTAATTTTAGGCGTTACATAATTAAAACGACATGATCTTGTTTTGTGTTTGTGATGTTCTTAATTTTTATTTAAAAAAAATCACGTAAGAGTGACGATCTTGTGAGCATGATTAAGATGAAGCTGTTTCACTCTATTTTCAACATTTAAAATTCCTATTCTAATATGACGTCCTTCAAACGCTTTGGGTCCAAACCCGTAGTAAAATATGCGTATATTGGTATATCAGCTGAACGGCAACGTCATTTTTTATTTGGCTGTTCAAATACCGTATTTGTCCTATTAGAAAAGAAATAATTCATGGGGGCTTGAATATATATTGATTTTACCACGGGTTGCCCTTTATGCCAAATATTTTACCACGAGCGATAGTGAGGGGTTAAATATCGGCATGAAGGGCCAACCCGTGGTAAAATCAATATATATTCAAGCCCCCATGAATTATTTCTTAAATCTATATAGTTCGGGTGGTTTCATATTTGTTATGCATCCCATGTTGTTGATAAAGTCAAATGCTTTGTATTGTGCCATTTGTAATGTGTTTTTTCAAAGCTAGAGATTTGCCAGCATATACCGGAGGAACAGCAATAACTAAAATGACATTGCCGTAAAATTACTTTAAAGTTTTTCTTGTTTCAGAAGAAAAAGAATTTGCTTTTCTTTGCATAAATCTCAAACGACAATTAACCTTTTCAATAATAGTGTTGGATGTTTTTTCACCAGATCAATTTCGGTCTATATTAATGCCTAATCACTTAATATTACTTTCATCTTTTGTCAGATCACCATTACAATTAATATAAAAATCAGTTCTGGGTTTTAATGTTTGCTTTACTCTAAAAAGAATGCATTCAGTTTCACCAAGGTCTACCAAAGATTGAGATATGAGATAATTACAAACAAGGCAATTCTGATAGACTAGAAAAACTACAATTCAGATTTGGGGGCGGCTCGTATTGTTACAGAGCTAACATGTTATACACGTTTGAATTCAATATATATATATATATATATATATATATATATACTGTATGGGACAATCACAGCACTCTGCGATAGGTTAAAACATTCTGTATGTTTTATAAATTAAATGTTGGTAATTCTCCCGAGTTCTTACCAGATTTACGAAATTCCCATAATATTAGTCAATGCACAACAGTTTATCGATATCCAACCAATCATTTTTCCTGTTGGTCACATTTGTGAATTCGTTAGATTTGGGCATCAATCGATATGTTGAATCGTTTAAGTACAGATTGAAGCAAAGCTACTTTAAAGACGCAAGGCTTCTGTCCTATTATGATATCAGATGTAGATATTTATTTATAGTATATACATGTACTGAGATAAAGAATAGTTGTAGTGTATTACATAATGATTTCTTTCATGCCGATTTGATACCTAACCCATCTTGTTCTTCTTGATAATCCACTGAGAATGCAGAACAGTTTTTTTTGCTAGATAATTTTGCACAAAGAACTATTTTGCTTCGACTACGTTGTCTGAGATTGTAAATATTGACCTAAGCCTATAGTTGTTTGTGAGCGAAATTTGTACATAAGCACAAATAGGGCAGATATTTCATTACTGTTACAGACACATATCAAGGAAACAGATCATTTTTATTTTCGCTAATTTATTATAAATGTAATCTGGTGACGAATAGTTTGTGGCTATGCAGAATTGCAGTGATGGATATCCGTGATCATAGCTGATCCAACTGATACTGCTGTGTACATGTGAATATTTGATAATACCATTGTAGATAAAAGGAACCCAAAATGATCAAAAATGCCATATTGACCTATTTTAATAATGCTACTATAGTACACAATGCCATTTCTAATTAATTTGTCATTTATCAAGTCACAAATTTTAAAATAATAATAATATAAAAAAAAATCGAGAAAACTTATGTTGTATAAATAGTGACTGTTTTATGAATGTAGATAACACTTAAAAAGTAAATTAAATTTGTATGTACAATGTATCAAGTTTATATGTTATATGAATAAACATTCCTCCGTCATTATCCACTTAATCTTGAGTGTATTTTAAGAGATACTTGTAGAATGATGTGTCACACAATAAAGACATGTATCATACAGTGGGCAATAAGGTGAATTGAACACTTTCAGGTTTTGAGGATTCAAAGTAAGATTAAAACAAAATATTTTATTGATATAAACTATCCTTGTTCTACACATATATATCAAATCGGTCAGGACTAAATATTTGGTAATGACAAGATAAATCATGTCCATCGTGTTAAAAGGATGACAAATGATCAGTAAACATACATGCAGAAATACAAGCTAACATTAGGACGCCATCCTATAGCAGATTTTCATGCGCAAACAAGGTCTGGACAACGTATGAAAATTGTTGATAACATACTAACTATCCTTTTAATACAGATTCTCCATATTGAAAATGTCAATTGTATACGAAAAGTTTCTACGCAAAGAAAACACAACCGTTTATTTACACATTGCACAAATAAAAACTACAACCGATTAAAATAGAAACGTTCCCGACGTCGTTATTAATATGAAACAGGCACGGCCTAGAATGCTCGCGAATCTGAAAATTATATGGCAATTTCACACTCATCCAGTCCATAAACACGTGTCGAGATTTTTTGGGCCGAGATATATCGGGACCGGGACGCCTTTTTTTAGGACCGAATCTAGTCTCATTCAATCGAGTTGTCGTTCCTTACGAAATCTCAAAAGTAATTAACTTCCGCGTAGAAACAAAAATTCTTGTCAGTATGTCAGAAGATTAAAAAATATCAATATAAGTAAAACAAGCTAACAAAATTACTTTTATTACACAGTCCTACACACGGATTCAGAGTTTCAGTGGTATCGGACGTACGAGACTTGGTGTAAGGACCGATAACTCTGGGTAGAGGTTAAAACGCAGAATTATTTTTTATCCGTAAGTATGTGAGGTCATGTTTGTCAAAAAAATGCACATCTTATACCATAAAGAGCTCGCTGACGCTCGCATATTAGTCGATGATGTCATTTTAAACTTAAATCTTTAAAGGCTAAGATATAAGTCAAATTTAAAAGAAAACAGAATATATCGTACTTGTGTCTACGATGGTGACTGTTACGGGGGAAAAGTGGGTGGGATGGGGATGAGGGATAATTATTCTCGTCTTGTTTAATTTATTTCATTACTAAAAGTGTTGACATACAAATGACTTTTCATACATCGTTTAGATAGAAATTTAAAAGGGTCGGAATTCCCTAAGTTTGATGACATATATGTAATTAATGTAATAAAAAAAGATTGTTTTATTAGACGAGATGCAACATAGACTTACATTAATAAAAATATGACAATTGACCACGGAACTTCCACTTGTCGTACACACTTCTCGGTCCTTTCCTGTATATGGAGTCATATCCTATCATGATGTCCTACTTGATACAGGGTTGCTGCTAACAATGAAGCTACTGAACCAAGGGTTGCTGCTAACAAGGAAGCTACTGAACCAAGGGTTTCTCTTGGTTAAGTTAAAAACATCACTGCGAAAGTTTACGATCGCTACCATGTCTTGGTTATAACCGTTAGGGGATATCTGTGTCACTAATGACCACGGATATGTTCCACTTCTCGTAAGTAGCTCCCGATCTTTTCCTCATTCATGCATTATATACGGTCTTGTTACTAGATTAACACGACGGGTGCCACTAGTTAGTGGAACATGAACTGCTTACCATTCCGGGGCACATAAGTTCACCCTCGGTTTTAAGTGGGGTTCATGTTACTCGATCTTTAGTTTTATGCGTATGTTTTGTAGATCGTTGTTTGTCCTTTAGCCCTTTTTTTCTTTTGACCATTGTGTTGTCTGTTCTTCTTCGATATAATTTGCTTGTTTCATTATATTATTTTGTCTCCATGTACATCCCAATTCTGTATAAAGCTTTCTGAATATATCAGTTAAAATATATATATTTTCATCAATTCTAAAACTGTTTTCTGTTGCCCTTGAGTTTTTTATATTACAATAATTACTTGCATCTATCATTTGATTCTGTACCGGGGGCCGTTGTGGCCATGATCGTAAGATAGTTCGATTACAAATATTGTTGAAACACCATTAACACCATGAAACTCACCCAGAAACCATGATACTGGACCAGATTAAAATCTTCAATTATTATACTTGACTTGTTGCCAGCATGTTTAATCATTTTACAGATGTCACAGTAAAAATTGGCAATATCATTATTTGCGCAGTATAAATGAATTAATTATGTTTTCTTCCCTACAATTACACTATCTTATGTTAGTAAATTCGCATTGTCATTTTTTTTTATATTTTATAATTATGTTATCTTCAAAATTTGTATTAATTTGAATTGCTACTCCCCTTTGATTAGAAGAAAAAGATTTATTCCCCTTTGACTAGAAGAAAAAGAGTTAAAGATGCATCCCCCCGCCTTAGTTTCTGATGTTCTCTCCCTCCCCCTTAGTTTCTTATATTAAATGATAATATATATTTGTGAAATATGTATCTTATGCAAACTATATATTACCATTCTTAGATTTCAGATAATTGAATACATCTCTTCGTTGTCCTTTAGCATTCAAGCCTTGACAATTATATGAGACAATGTGCAAGGTAGTATTTTAAAATATACAAAAAAGTATTTTAAATGAAAATGGAATTAACTTTATATATAAAGAAAATAAATATGCATCTTGTCTCAAACAATAAGCATAACCAAATAAAAATAGACCTGGTTATATACACATATTTATCTGTAGCATACTCTTTGCCAATACACAAAGCAAAAATAAAAATGAAAGTAATGAAAACGAAAATAAAATAAATATTTTCAATTCATAAATTGAACTAAAATAAAAAGTTTGGGTATCTCAATTTTAAATCTGTCCAACCAATGTTAACTTTTTACAATGAAAGGGAGGTAATAGAGATTGGTTATCAAGTTTGATAAAGCAACATCACATTTACCTCTAATACTTGTTGTATATATGAGAAACTTGCTTGCTTTAACTTATCATGTATGAGATGGTATGTACTGTAAGTGTTTCATTTATACATCAAACCAGTCATAGAGAATTTTGAAAGATTGAAAAAGCAAAAGATAAATAAATTAGAATTAATACCAATTAAAAGACAATACTAAAAGTACACCTTGAAGTACATGTAAATATATATGTGTTAGTGCTACATAACGATCAAAGTCCATACACAGTGCTGTTCTCACACTCTATCATGGATATGATTTTATTTCACATAACAATACCATACCATAGGAATAATTTACATAAATGTACATTAAACTAAAAGACCCATATACTAAATATAGTCAAACTTATTGTTCCTTTCGCAAGTCTAAGGATTGCATTTTCGTGTATTTTATTCCTTTTTTAATGAAAATTAAATTATATTCTAATGCATTATTCTAATAATTTTAGATGAGTAAGTAATATGTCTGTGTTCTTTATATACTAAAAATGGTGAAAGTTATGATCTCACTTCTGATATCATATATTTTCAATTATTTAAAATCAATTGTACAAAGAAAAATGGGGTTATTTTCTTATTACGATAAAAACAAATACTAACTGTAATAAGTACATAAGTAATATATTACTGAAATATAATCAAATTCCATTTAGCAATATACTCTGTGGATATCGATAGACTGACGTGTTAAATGGATTTTGATTGCAGTAAGAAGAGTTTGACGATACCAAAGGGAGGGATCAGAATACGTAAATCGAAGAAGAACAGACAAGACAATGACCAAAAGATAAAAGTCCAAAAGGACAAACATAGATCTACAAAACATTCACATGGAGCTAAAGATCGCGAAACAAGAACCCCAATAAAACTGGAGGTGAATTCAGGTGCTTCAGAAATGCAAACAGTTCCTCCTCCATTAATATATGAATTATGTGTATAATAATAATAATCATTATTTGAAGTCATAATCGATTATACCATGTTTCCGGTTTTCTTTGGGTAGTCCAGTTTCCTCCATCAATACAACTGACCGCCATGATGATGTTATACTATGTTTCCAGTTTTCTCTGGGTACTCCGGTTTCCTCCATCAATACAACTGACCACCATGATGATGTTATACTATGTTTCCAGTTTTCTCTGGGTACTCCGGTTTCCTCGATCAATACAACTGACCACCACGATGATGTTATACCATGTTTCCAGTTTTCTCTGGGTACTCCGGTTTCCTCCATCAATACAACTGACCGCCACGATGATATTATCCTATGTTTCCAGTTTTTTCTGGATACTCCGGTTTCCTCCATCAATACAACTGACCACCATGATGATGTTATGCTATGTTTGCAGTTTTCTCTGGGTACTCCTGTTACCTCCATCAATACAACTCACCACCACGATGATGTTATACTATGTTTCCAGTTTTCTCTGGGTACTCCTGTTTCCTCCATCAATACAACTGACCACCACGAAGATGCTATACTATGTTTCCCGTTTCCTCTGGGTACACCTGTTTCCTCCATCAATACAACTGACCACCACGGTGATGGTATACCGTGTTTCCAGTTTTCTCTGGGTACTCCTGTTTCCTCCATCAATACAACTGACCGCCACGATGATGCTATACTATGTTTCCAGTTTTCTCTTGGTACTCCGGTTTCCTCCATCAATACAACTGAACCACCACGATGATGCTATAATATGTTTCCAGTTTTCTTTGGGTACTCCGGTTTCTTCCATCAATACAACTGACCGCCACGATGATGTTATACTATGTTTCCATTTTTCTCTGGATACTCCGGTTTCCTCCATCAATACAACTGACCGCCATTATGATGTTATACTATGTTTCCAGTTTTCTCTGGGTACTCCTGTTTCCTCCATCAATACAACGGACCACATGATGATGCTATACTATGTTTCCAGTTTTCTCTGGGTACTCCGATTTCCTCCATCAATACAACGGACCACCATGATGATGTTATACTATTTTTCCGGTTTTCTCTGGGTAGTCCAGTTTCCTCCATCAATACAACTGACCGCCATGATGATGTTATACTATGTTTCCAGTTTTCTCTGGGTACTCCGGTTTCCTCCATCAATACAACTGACCGCCATTATGATGTTATACTATGTTTCCAGTTTTCTCTGGGTACTCCTGTTTCCTCCATCAATACAACTAACCACCACGATGATGTTATACTATGTTTCCAGTTTTCTCTGGGTACTCCGGTTTCCTCCATCAATACAACTGACCGCCACGATGATATTATACTATGTTTCCAGTTTTCTCTGGATACTCCGGTTTCCTCCATCAATACAACTGACCACCATGATGATGTTATGCTATGTTTGCAGTTTTCTCTGGGTACTCCTGTTACCTCCATCAATACAACTCACCACCAAGATGATGTTATACTATGTTTCCAGTTTTCTCTGGGTACTCCGGTTTCCTCCATCAATACAACTGAACCACCACGATGATGCTATACTATGCTTCCAGTTTTCTCTGGGTACTCCGGTTTCCTCCATCAATACAACTGACCGCCACGATGATGTTGTACTATGTTTCCATTTTTCTCTGGGTACTCCGGTTTCCTCCATCAATACAACTGACCGCCATTATGATGTTATACTATGTTTCCAGTTTTCTCTGGGTACTCCTGTTTCCTCCATCAATACAACGGACCACCATGATGATGTTATACTATGTTTCCAGTTTTCTCTGGGTACTCCGGTTTCCTCCATCAATACAACGGACTACCATGATGATGTTATACTATTTTTCCGGTTTTCTCTGGGTAGTCCAGTTTTCTCCATCAATACAACTGACCGCCATGATGATGTTATACTATGTTTCCAGTTTTCTCTTGGCACTCCGGTTTCCTCCATCAATACAACTGACCGCCACGATGATGTTATACTATGCTTCCAGTTTTCTCTGGGTACTCCTGTTTCCTCCATCAATACAACTGACCACCACGATGATGTTATAATATGTTTCCAGTTTTCTCTGGGTACTCCGTTTTCTCAATCAATACAACTGACCGCCATGTTGATGTTATTCTATGTTTCCAGTTTTCTCTGGGTACTCCGGTTTTCTCCATCAATACAACTGACCACCACGATGATGCTATACTATGTTTCCAGTTTTCTCTGGGTACTCCGGTTTTCTCCATCATACTGACCGCCATGATGATGTTAAGCACCAAAAAACTAAACCCAATTAGGTATAGCTGAAATATTGTTGAAAGTGGCATTAATCACCAAAATTCATAAATCAAATCATTATATCGTGGCGGTCGGTTTTATTGGTGGAAGAGACTGGAGTACCAGGAGAAAACCTCCGATCTGTAACAAGTCACTGACAAATATTATCGCATAATGTTGCATCGAGTACTTCTCGTCATAAACGGGATTCGAACTCACACCATTAGTGGTATATAGGCATTGATTACATAGGTAGTTATAAATACAACTACCATACGGTCACGGGTTTTTGTTGGTAAATTGCAAATTTATAAATAACAAAAATAGATTGACAGTTGATGTTAATTTACTTATACCTTGTACTGTATGTAAAATCCGAAAAAAAATATTTAACAAATGTAAATAGACTTTAAACAATGAATTTAATAAACACAAAAAACAAGAAAGATAACTCCGGCTGCTATACCACTAAGATATGCGTACATTGTTTCAAAACGTACTGGGATAACAGTTAAAAATAGCACTAAAAACCACAACAAGATTTTATATGATAGTGTTACATAATATTTACTGTCTGTTATCTTGAGATGTTTATAAACAAAGCACAACATACATATAAAACACATTAAGGTTTATAAACAAGTAGGAATAAATACACCGTCAGACGTCTTTCTCATATTTTATTATTTTATTAAAGAACAAATTGGCAATAAAATAATTGAAAATAACAACACCATGCTGTTCAAAATCCAATAGGAAAAACGGGGAAAGAATAAATATCGATACCATTAGCACACTCATGCATGTCTGCTTATGTCATGACGTGAGGTCAGTTGCAACATATATTTCTTCTCTATCAGTGACTTGCGGCAGGTTGGTAGTTTAATCTGGGTACCCCGGTTTCCACCGCCAATAAACCTGACGGCTACGATTAAAACTTGTGTATTATTGAAAGTGGCGTTAACCATCATAATATTACCCCTAAACCTGAACACACACATATATAGGTAATACTTCGACTATTGAAGTTATATTTTCTATATAGCGGAAGTGGGCGAGTGGTCTAATGCTCTGGACATAGGGCTAAGAAGAGCTTGAAGATATTAAAGGGGCAATCAGAAACCGTATATCGAAGAGGAACAAACAACAGAATGGCCAAAAGAAAAAAGTACAAAAGGACAAACAACGATCTACAAAACATACATATAAAAAACTAAAGATCGAGTAATGCCAACCCCATTAAAAACCTGGTGTGAACTCAGGTGCTCCGAAAGGGTAAGTGGTTCCTGCTCCACTAAGCTATTGGTGATACAGTGCATCAATGGTGTGAGTTCAAATCCTGTCGAGGGAAGAACAAAAAATTGCCAGCTTAAAGATCTAATTCTAACATTGTTTAGTTTGATTTTCTTTGTGTATATATTATCGACGACACACTTTTCTGGCTTGGCAGAGGTACTTCAATAAGAAGTGGCGGTGTGGTCATGCAAGCTAGTACCTGGATCACCGACTCCATATGTCGTGATCTGTTCATACGTTCAATGATTTGAGGTGAGACATGACCACTAATGCTTAGCTTGTTAGATATAAAGTTATTAAATATAGTGCTGCAATTATATATATATATAATATATAGGTAACACTTTGACTATTGAAGCTATATTTTTTATATAGCGAATGTGGCCGAGTGGTCTAGTGCGCTGGACATAAGGCTAAGCTATTGGTGCTGTAGTGTATCAATGGTGTGAGAGTAAATCCCACCCAATATTATTAAATATAGTGCAGCAACATAATATAACTACGTCTTAGAATAGTAATTAAAAAAAAACAATAAAATTTAACATTAGACGTAGTCGGATTTGTTTGTTTTCAATCAAACAACAGGATTCTTAGATGAAGAAAAAAAAACAAGTGATTTTTAAAATTATATGTTACGGTTGATGACTTTGTACTTATTGATTTAAATGTTTTTGTTTGTTTATCTAGAAATTCTTAGAACCCCAGAAGAAAATGAATTATGTAATTTTATATTTAGAGATTGATATTAACGGCATTGATGTACCCTAAGACGTAATCACCACAAACGTATATAGTATGGAGAACCAATAAGATGACAGGTTAGTATCATATGTACCCAATTTTAGCATGCAGGCCCCACAGGGGGTGGGTTATTCTCATATGTTCCGAATTATCCTCAAATGACTTCATTAGTTTGACAATACACTATAAACTTAACATTGTATGAGGAACCCAGATGATGGCGGGTTAGCTAGAACTCCTAAGCATGTACTCTTTCACAACAATACATGCTTTATAATAAAAAAAAATACCGACGGTTAAGTGACAAAACATTGAAATAGGTTAATATGTTTCTTCCTCAAGATGTATTTATTTATTTATCTGTCTAACTGTATATCTTGAAGTTATTGCGAATTTCATTGAATTTTTCAAACTGATAGTATTGACACAACTTTAGAAGCAGTATCTTATACTTTAACTTATATAGCATATATGACATGTCTCAACTGAAATTAAATATGTGATTCTCAAAAAAATAAATTGGTTTATGATTTTGTACTTTTCATTTATATGTTTTTGTTTATCTAGAGATTCATAGAACCACAGGAACAGATGATTTATAATAATAAATGTAATTCTATATTTAGAGATTGGTAGTAACGACCTTGAATCACTCTAAGACTTAATACATACAACCAAGTCACGTTACCCGTAACCCTTGCTGGCTTCGAGTGTGGTATACCGTGCGTTTTAGCATAGATCCGGTCAAACTAAAGACTAAGACATTTGTTGTTGTTGCTTCTCCGATAAGCATGTAGCATTCAGGAGAAAGAGCAAAGACTGGTTGGCTCGGAATCATGCTAATGTGGCCCAGTGGGTTGATATGTATTTCTCACCCCTTGGATAAAGTAGTCCGTTAATTTATGTGAAAACAACTTTTCTATCTTACCCAGGCTTCGGGGTAAAACAAGCTACACATATCCAGAAATGACATTACATTTGCTAATTTGCATATCTAAGATGGCGGCAACTGCATTTTTATATGATCTATATAGAAGATAACTGTTATAACTGCATGCATGTTAATTGCCGGAATTGAAAATGGGACTTAGAATTAAGCCAAATTAAATGAGATAAAAAAGAATGACAACCGTGAAATATTCAAGGTTCCTGGAGTGTATGAATATCCGAGGCGGCAAACCCTTACACTGGCCTTAACAGTCTATATATATATATATATATATATTATCCCCTTTTCTCAATGCTTACATTTAGTTAAAATATACATTTCATTGTTCATCTGTGAGAAAAAAAATTCTGGTTCAATTGTTGCAAAGGATTGATATTTGTTCACCTGTTGTTTTTATGCCTACCATGTGATTAAAAAGGACACTTCATTAAATTTGAAATAGTCCACCAAATAAACACATACGATAAGCCAGATTTGTTCTTCTAAACACACGTTGTAGTCCGAGATCATCCAAAATAGACCGATAATGGTGAGACTAATTTCCGGAAAAAAAATTGATCAATCGCGTGCCGCGTAGCAGAAAATAAGCGGTAGAACTCCGATTTTGTTGACAATCGGTCTTGCGAACAGTTCGTCGGGGGTATATATGCAAAATAGTACGGATACGACAGTAAACCAGTGGCACAACAGCTGATGGGGGCCCACAAGGTTAGTGCATTCCATCCGTTTATTATTCAAAAATCAGGGAAATCGACAATAATAAGAAATTTAGCAGTACGCCGCCATTTTGTTTCTTACCTTGTGTTTTCTAGTATTCGTGTGGACCCAAGTCCAACAAGTAGAGGCCGTATATCTTTACTAGCCCTGAAAATACGTAAAGCCGTGGCAAACACGGGGAAATTAAGGTCCATCGGTCAAATGCCTGTGGGGTTCGACAACAAATTTACCAACGAATGATATTTTGTGTTCAACTTGCCGGAATTATTTTGGATTCCTGAACTTTGGATAAATTACCATTCACAAACCTTATATTTCTAGCATCTAAACTCGAGGTTCTCATGATAGATAAAAAAAAATGATTTTGCAAGCAGGCAAGTTAAAAAAAATGGCTAAATTTGAAAGAAAACAACAAAACTATTTGTATTTTAGCAGACGATGAACTTTGCGGAAATCTATAATAGCATGTTAATTATCGAGCCGTTGACGGAAGCAATACATTTCCGTGTTATAAGCAATTGTAACATAAATACGCATTCTTCCTTTGATTTTTTCATGGAGTGATCAACATAAAACTAGTGAAATGTTACACACCATGGTCTAGCATGAATATCTTGATTTTATTCCATGATTTTGATGTTATTCCATGATCTTGCGGACCTCGACGAAAGCACCAAATGTTGCTTTCTGTTACAAACCAAATATACCATGGATCTTACTCATGAACTTTAGGATTCGTTGGTTTAGATAAGTTAATTAGTAAGATCCATGGTATATATAGTACTTATTTGAGAAATCTGAGGAGCAATCCATCCAGCTTGAAAATACAGTCACGTGATCAGAATCTAATTTAAATGAGGAAATATTTATGAGGAAAAGTATATTAACATTCTGGATATTGTGACGCACCTTTTCCCGCAAAAACTGTTTTCCATTGTTGAAGTAAATTGTCGATTTATCGATATACATCCTAGTCTTGACAGTATTTTTAATGAATTTCATAATATAATATTTAGACAGTATCTTTAAATGTTACCACAACAGTGATAAATACTAATATAAAAAGTTATTTGACGTTGGACAACGGGAGATATTTTTGTTCTATATCTACGTTAGTTACTAACAAGGGAGAGCACTCTATATTTTCTCAAGGTAAGAAAACATTGCAACGATAGATATGTGTGGGGAAAAGAGCCAAACACCGTGAAAGGTGGAAGATTGTTAAATCTGAGACACATTCGGGTAGTATTTTACTTTCTCACCCCTTGGATAAAATAGTCCGTTAATTTAGGTGAAACAGATGTTTCTATCTTACCCCGGCTCCAGGGTAAGACAAGCTACACGCCGTTTTTCCATTGTTGAATTAAATTGTCGATTTATAGTGTATTTTAAATGTATTTCACAATAAAATACAATATATTTTATAAATATATTATAAATGCTAGTACAACAGCAATAAATGCCTGTAAAAAAGTTATTTGACGTGATTCAAAGGGAGGTAATTATTTTTTTATTTACATTAATTACCTAACAAGAAAAGAACACTCTATAATTTTGGCGGGTTTGTATAGTATGGAGAACTCACAGGGTGGCGGGTTAGTATCGCATGGAGAACTCACAGTCTGGCGGGTTAGTATAGTATGGAGAACTCACAGGGTGGCGGGTTAGTATAATATGGAGAACTCACAGGGTGGTGGGTTGTATAGTATGGAGAACTCACAGTGTGGTGGGTTAGTATAGTATGAAGAACTCACAGGGTGATAGGTTAGTATAATATGGAGAACTCACAGGGTGGCGGTTTAGTATTGTATGGAAAACTCAGAGTGGCGGATTAGAATGGTATGGATAATTCACAGGGTGGTGGGTTAGTATAGTATGGAGAACTCACAGTGTGGCGGATTAGTATAGTATGGAGAACTCACAGGGTGGTGGGTTAGTATAGTATGGAGAACTCACAGGGATGTGGGTTAGAATAGTATGGAGAACTCACAGGATGGTGGATTAGTATAGTATGGAGAACTCACAGGGTGGTGGTTAGCATAGTATGGAGAACCACCAGGTTGGCGGCTCAGTATAATATGGAGAACTCACAGGCTGGTAGGTTAGTATAGGTATGGAGAACTCACACGGAGGAGGGTTAGTATAGTATGGAGAACTCACAGGGTGGCGGATTAGTATAGTATAGAAAATTCACAGGGTGTAGGGTTGATATAGTATGGTTAACTCACAGGGTGGCGGATTAGCATAGTATATAGAATTCACAGGGTGGAGGGTTGATATAGTATAGAGAATTCACTGGGTGGAGGGTTGATATAGTATAGAGAATGCACTGGGTGGTGGGTTGATATAGTATTGAGGACTCACAGGGTTGGGGGTTAGTATAGTATGGAAAATGCACATGGCGGCGGGTTAGTGTTTTCCGAATTATCCTCAAATATCTTCATTTGTTTGACAAAATACCATGAACTTTCTATAGTATGGCTTCCCTACAGGATGGCAGAGTAATATAGTATGTAGACCCCACAGGATGGTGCGTTGATATAATATGGAGAATACACAGGGTGGCGGGTTAGTATAAAATGGATAATACGCAGGATGGCTATTTAGTATCATATTTACCAAATTATACTCAAATATCCTTATTAGTTTGACAAAACACCACTAACATTACTGTCTTATCACATATCTCTGCATGATGTAATAACTTAAAATACAATCTTGACTTCCAGAAAGAAAAGCTCAAGGTCTTCTTCAAGTGTTTTATGTCGTTGTACTCTAACTTTCAATGACCTTGTTTATTTTGCGCTATTGAAGACGAACGCTGTTCCATAATAGTATTAAGATATATATTATAAACACAACGTTCAATGTACTATTATATACTGAGATATATTAAGCACGTACCACTCGATCTCGTTTGACACATTTAATGTGCTTTTGTGTTTTATTTGTGTTTGTCATGTTTCACATGTGTCCAATGTTGCCAATGTTTCTGTATTGTTCATTCTCGACTTTCCCTTCTGTTTACTGTTGCGTTTATTTAAAAAATACAGATTACTCAAACGGCTTTTCATTCCAACAGATATGTTGTATTTTTTATTTTGCTAAATCGAACAACTTCAATGGCACACCAAGCAAACTCTGGTATTTTCGACATATTTAATACAATTAAACAATACCACATGACACACCATACAAAAAGTGTCTTCGTATCTAATTAACCGGATCTCTGGACACACTCAGTGAAAGCAACTTTTTGATTATTACCTTTTTTTCCACATTGACTACGGATATATTCACTTTGTTCGTGTTGCTCAATCTTTTGTTTTCTGTGTATTGTTATGTAGATCAGCGTTGTCCTTTATTTCTTCTGGCTCTTGCATGTTCAACCCTTCTTCGATTTAAACTTCCGGCTACCTTCTTTGAGATCCCCAAACTGTTCTTACCTTGAATAACAAAATATAAATTAAGGTCCGTTTTCATTGTTTATCTTGGATCACTTGATGGTAAAAGGAAGGCTCGCGTGCAATACATATGAGCATAAATTAGTCATATCTTGATATTAAGCTAATTAAAGATAAACTAGTTTGTCCATTCCTCAGGTCATTGTTTGTGTCTTCTCTTTACTGAATAGGTATCTTGACATTTGTGTAACTGATTCCAATTTTATTAGTCAATATTTCTTACTATGAGGCCCAAAAGAAGTACCTGTTTCGAGTCATTTTTTGTCAGGTGGTCCAATTTCCTTTTGTCATTGTATTGTCTTCTTGTACGGCATATCTTGAAATGTGCTCAGCTTTATGCAACATATTCCAATTTAATTACTCAATATAGTCTGCAATGGTAATATAATATTGCATAGGATAGAAATGCTATGAATTATACCATTATATTTGTGAATATTATTTTTTTTCAATCAATCAAGTGACTCTTTCCCTCTGTGCTCTGTTGGATGCATTTTTATGATATTGTCTAGACATATATGTTGTGTTGATTTCTTTTTGCCCTTTAATTTGGAAAATAAAAATTATATTCTATTCTATTCTATACCAGGCTGCATACCACCAAAAGCAATGACAGAAATATAAATCCAGTGTTAACCACGAGGTCTTCAACATGTGGAACATGAGCTTTGTTCATGAGATAACGACCTAAAACGCACGAAATGCAAATGTCTACCCTGAAGGGCACCGTTAAAATAGATTTAATTTGACTTATGCCTGATATATTTTGCATTTATAGAGCATCTAGCAAATGTTTTAACTAATCTGAAATTATTTTTGCACCATATATTATGAGTATTATCGTTATCACTCTGAATAAATTATTTTAAGAAAACTAGCACCAACCATTTGTGTCGTATACCTCGAGTCTCCAACCAAAAAAAATGCTTAATTGGTATAAACTCGTTATTTTAAGTTTAAAAACAATAATTGAACATTCATTTTAAAATAAAGCAGTGAACATATATGACACGAAAAAACCTAAGATTATATTCGTAAAATATATAGAAATGGTCCTTTTATTTACCCATGACAAACAATATCGTGTTTCTCCGGTCGGTTTTATGTCAATAGCTTTTGTTAGAGCAAACCGATGTCCTAAAACAAACACACATTGTCATACCTGATAATCAAGTTGCCGAAACGCTATGGTATTAAAGCAAACATGTCAATGAAACACGAACAATAGCAGAGAATGCACTTACCGGTGTGGAAACTTGACGTTTTTTCCGCCATCTTGTTGGTCTCCAACCAAAATAACCCCTTCTCCAACCAAATAGTTTCGACCCACTGAATACACAATAGATAGGAGGAAAAATCAGCACCATAAAAAGAGCTTTTGCTTATACTAATCTCTACACTAGCAAGAAAATGACCACATACATTGGATGATCAGAACCATTGCAACAGTGCGCTAGTCGAGGTCTGTTGATTAATACTAGGTCAATAAAGTACTCACACACTTGGACTGTTCGGTACAATAGCGCACAATTCAGACGCATTAATATTAAACAAATATAAATGATTCGTGTCTACTTGACCCAGACAATTCATGAAATACCATTGACAAATTATCCTTTATATCATTTATCTGATTTCATCAGGGTAGTGCAATGCATTATCTTACTGTGAAATACTCATTAAAAAACATTTAAATGACCCTGAAAGATATCACATGACATATTAAAATAACTTCACCAATATTACCAAGGCAATGGCGTCTCCGGAATGATCATGTTATAATCGGAAAAGCAAATACAATTTACAAGCAATTTACGTTCCTTTATCAAAGCTGATAATGTTTTAATCAACCTTAATGTACTGTCACAAGACATATTGGGTCATTTTACTTCCAATTATCATTTTTCTTTTCTGGTTTCTAAGCACTTAATGTTGTCTTGAAATTATGCTTTGACCATATGGCCTTAATGAACCATCCCAGGACGTAATGATTTATTTCACCTTCTAATTTATAGCCTTAGTGACGTGTGACAGCTTCAAATTTTGTTTTCTTACCTCTATCACCGACACGACTCGCATGGGACTTGTTTATGTATAAATACGGAACACGGAGGGTGTCTTATCATAAGCGGTAAATGGCAACCGCTTACCGTAAGCGAGCACTTGCGTTCACTCCATGTTGTGTGGTGGATCTGTGTTGCTCATTTTGTTATGTTTTCGGTGTTGTGTTGTGTTGTTTTTTTTTTTGTCTTCCTTTTGTTTTCTTGATTGACATTTCGGTTTTCTCTTACGTTTATTTTGTGTAAGAAAAAATAAATAAAACAGTGAAAGCTTTTCACTGTCGTTTTGAGTTTTAGTTAATCAATGTTGTTTTTCAGATATATTTTCTTCAGGATATGAACCACTTGGTCTGAAGGGTATGTGGAGATGATGACAGTTGTCAAAAACAGTTGATTAAGGGCACACATATTTATTCATATAATTTTGGCTTTATTTGATGGAGTTTAACGACACTTTCAACAATAGTTCAGTTATATCGTGGCGGTCAGTTTTATTGGTAGAGGAAACCGGAGGACACGTGAAAACCACCGACCTATCGCAAATCACGAACTAACTTTATCACATAATGTTGTAGACCTAGCTCTGGTCTCGATTCGAATTAACAACATCAGTGGTAATAGGCACCGGTTGCATGAATAGTTGTAAATCCAAATATCATACGACCAGCAGACACATTGCCATTTGTTATGAAAAAATAAATCAACTCATCGCTTTTTAATGTTATTATTGTGTGCATGCGGATAGTGATGTCCAACGCATATTGTTTCTTCGTCTAGAATACCCTATGTTGTCAGTTTCTATAGACTGTTCAATTTTCATAGCACCTTCGATGTTCTCTAACATTTATTTTCAGAAAATGATTAGCAATATTATAAACGATTAAGTTGGCTGTTATACTTATATTGCTAAGAATGAATTTTGGGCTCATACGAAGTAAGCACAGTGACCGGTCATATATATGTGTGCTAGTGGTATCGATCTTGCTTCTGTTTTCACGGTTTAAAGATTGTATTTTATAATTCTGACAGCTTGGTGTTTTTCGTGATCTTAGTGTATGTAATGGTTGCTAAAGAGAGAACTTGACACACTTTGATGAGAGTTTAAATATATTGTAATACTGTTAATCGTAGTTGAAATGGGGTCCCTCGTGTTTTTCAACTGCATATGCTATCAGTGTCTATCAGCACTAACGTTGTGAGTTCGAATCCCGCTCAAGAGAGGTGTACTCAATACCACATTATGTGATACAGTTTGTAAGTGACTTGCGACATGTTGGTGGTTTTCCCCTGGTACTCCTCTTTCCTCCACTTTTTAAGATGACTGCGGCGATATAACTGAAATGTGTTGAAAGTTGTGTTAAACAGCAACAATTCAAGTGAAATATTTAGGTAAGATGCAATTTATCAAGCCACTGTTGACTAATTAGAGCATGCAGCTGGTCAGGGATAGGTGAAATAAATTATCGGTATTCCGATTTCGGACGTAGCTGGTGAAGGTTATACCAGAAATATATTGTGCGAACAAAATGTGATAAATACGTTTTTATTTATGTAAATATACTGGGAGAGCTTTCACGTCTCCCGCTAAATGTCAAATGCTGCTAACAAGGAAGCTACTAAACCAATGGTTCCCATTGGTTAAGTCGAAATCATCACCCGCCATGTGTTAACAACACTATTGCTGTTTGTCAAGATGGCAATGTAGGTGATGATTCACGATAGGGTTACAGCCTTAAAGACTCAGTCAAATAAAGCTTGAATTTATGGGGCAATGGCGAAAATATATTGTTGACGATGTTCGGCTCATATTTCAGGGTGAACAACGTACGTCATACATCTGGGTATCTTTTTATCGAAAACTTTATAATGGCGGAATTTTGTCAACCATCTGACAAAATAAAACTCATTTTTATATTATTTTAACAACAAACCTATATAAAAGCCAGTCCAAAGTAACCTACGGACTTGCATGGTACTATTTACATAGATAATAGTCAAAAAGTTATTTGTCATTTGTCTAATCATTCCGACAATATTTCCTTTTGATGCTAGATCCAGCATAAAAAATACCCGGATGTATGACGTACGTTGTCCATCCTTGATCCAGCATCATACAGGTTGTTAAAATAGTATAAAAATGAGTTTATCTTGTTAGATGGTTGAAACATTTCCGTCATTATTTAGTTTTCGAAAAAAATACCCGGATGTATGACGTACGTTGTCCACCCTGTATTTAATCCCAATTGTTTTGTTAGGAGTTTTATTTTTATAATTGCTTTTATTATTATAATTTTTGTTTAATTTTCTTTATTTTTCTCTTTATTTTCTTTCATTATTTTCTTCCATTATTTTTATTATATTATTTATTTACTTATTTATGCCGTACTGGTGTCAAACACAATTCCAATATCAAATGAGTCTCGCATTGTTCAACAATAATACGACGGTCGCTGCCACTAGTGGAGATGGAACTGCTAACCCTTCTCTGCCGCTTGTGGAAATCGTGTTGCACAAGATTGTGTTGTCTGTGTAGTGTTTGGTAGATCGTTGTTAGTTTTTTAACCCTTTCTTTCGATCATTGTAGTATCTGTCCTTCGAGTTGTTATCTTCATTCTTTATTTAGCAAGATATTATTGATCCGAACAGTAGGAATGGAGGTATACCTGTTTCTAAACCAGATAATATTTATCGCTTTGTAAATGATTTAAGAAATTTCTATTTGAAAATATAATACTGAAACTATTTAAGGAATTGAAGATATGCGCATAGAAAATGCGTAATTAAAATCTTGATATACGAAAATAATATTAGCACTTCAGTGGTTTTCTCCGGGTACTCTAGTTTCCTCCACATATAAAATGACCACAACGATATAACTGAAATAGTGTTGAAAGTGGCATTAAGTGCCACAATCATTTGCTAAGATACAATTTATCAAACCAATGTTGTCTACTTAGAGCATACAGCTGGTCAAAGACGAGTGAAAGCAATTATCGGTATGACGAATGCATGTGACAATTTTCGCACAATCAGGACAATACATAGATCAGTATTGCAGCTTAATTAAGAAAAAAAATGTAGATTCCAACAGGGTAATTAAAATCCGTAAATTGAAGAAGGCCAATCAATACAATGAACAAAGGAAAAAGGAGAAATAACGATCTACAAAATATTAAACAAAAAACTAAAGATTGAGCAACACGCACCCTTTAGGGCATACAGCTGGTCAAAGACAGATGAAAGCAATTATCGGTATAATGAATGCATGTGACAATATTCGCACAATCAGGACAATGGATAGATAAGTAGTGCAGTTAGATTAAGAAAAAGTTGTAGATTCCAACAGGGTAATTAAAATCCGTAAATTGAAGAAGGGCAGTCAATACAATGAACAAAGGAAAAAAGGAGAAATAACGATCTACAAAACATTAAACAAAAAACTAAAGATTGAGCAGCAGGCACCCCACTAAAAATCGGAGGTGAGCTCGGTAGTTAAGGAATGTGTTAGCAGTTACGATATGTTGTATTGTATATTCAAATTAATAGTACACAAGTTATTTTGTCCTTCATTTGATCAAGCTAAAAAGGGTAAGTTCTTGTCCTTTACTTTATATAAACACTACAGTTAATATTATTTACACAGCTGATCCAATTAAAAGATGCCAGTCATTGTATCAATGTTCAGAAAGAAATTTGACACACATGCGTGCCATTTTGTATATGAGAGATTTTTCCCATTTTTGTTTTCCTCTGTCATTTTTTTTCTGAAACTGGCAGGGCATGGTCAGAACAGGTCATACTAGGATCTTGTTGAAAGGAGGTGTAGAAGATTTTCATTTTTCGCTATTGTTTTTCCTACACAGAATCATCCCATTACTGTATATACTATTAGGAGATTATATACGTTCCTTTATCAAAGCCGATTATGTCTTAATTAACCTTAATGTACTATCACAGGACATATTGAGTTATTTCCCTTGCATTTGTCATGTTTTTCTTTTTTAGTTTCTACTCATTTCATTTTGTTTAGAGACTATGTTGTAACTATAATCTTAATACATTATCATAGGCAAAAGTGAGTTATTTCCCTTGCATTTGCCATGTCTTTCTTTTTTAGTTTCTAATCATTTCATTTTGTTTAGAGACTATGTTGTAACTATAACCTTAATACATTATCATAGGCAAATGTGAGTTATTTTCCTTCCAATTGACATATTTCTTGTTTAATTTCCTAACATTTCATTTTGTCTATATTCTATTCTTTAGCTATGTGACATTATTGAACCATCACATGACGTAATGATTTATTTTATCTTCTATTTTATAGCCTTAATGACTTGGGCGAGCTTCCGTTTTTGTATTTCTCTATCACCAACACGACTGTTAGTGGTGCTTGCCTATATATATATATATATATACGTAACATGATGGGTATCTTATCAGAAACAGGAACTGCTTACCATTCACGAGCACCTGAGTTCATCCACAGTTATTTGTGAGGTCCGTGTTGCGCATCAGTTTAGCTTTTTGTGTTGTTTGATAGTTTTAATATTTATTTGTATTCGTTCTGTGTCTTGTGTATCCAATGTTCTTGATTGACCTTTCGGTTTTCTCCAACTTTTACTTTGTGTAAAGAAAATAGAAATAAAACAGTTAACGCTTTTCACGTTCGTGTTTAGTTTGAATTAACTGATATTGTTTTTCACTCCTTTTTTCAGATATATTTATATTAAGAAAGACCCATTTGGTCTGTAAGGTATGTGTAGAGGATGATGGTTGCTGTAAACAACAGTTGATAAAGAGCACATATATTTATTTATATATGATTTCCCTTAGCTTTATAGCCATGAATTAATGCATTGGTATTTGAGTGTATCATTGGACTGCCAAAATCGTTATTTTTTTAGTGAAAGATAGATTTGTAAATTGACCAGTGTTTTGGGTTGTTTTTTCATATAGTTTCTTTCATCTTCAATAAAAAGAGTTTGAAGATACCAGCGGGGTAATCATAATCCGTAAATCTGCGAAGAACAGACAGTGCAATGGCCAAAAAGAATAAATAAATAAAGGAAACACACATATCTACAAAACAATACACATATGAATAAGCAAATAATCTAAATTGGGTGCAATACCTGAATCGAGAAGTGCACCCATGCTAGATGGTTTACTAAAACCTTTGTTTTATAAAATCAAATAGTGTTATGTGTGATTTAACATACGGAACAATTGAACTAAGTGGTACATATAATACAAATAAACGTTAAAGAATACCGAAAGTCAACGTTTAGCTCACTCATTGGTTGTCACTATTTGTACCTACATATACATTGTAATGATAGTACAACAGCCAATCACAATTAATCCAGCATAAGACAATGACGCTTTGAGGTTGATATCCAGTAAGCTATATCGTATACAGCGTGCTTATATAAAAAAGGTTCTTCTCCATCATGCATTGGTGACCATAACCGAATTTGGAAATCCCGTTTAGGCCTTTTGGGGCTTTGCTCCCAAAACTTTAAATCATTAGATTTTTCAATGTTTCGATTTTGAGCGTAACTGATGAAGGTTATTCCAGAAACGCGTCGTGCGCACTAAATTTGATATCTACGTTTTTATTTTGTGTAAATATATGAGGGGAGCTTTCACTATATTGATATTTGACCTTCTATGCATATAATTAACTGTTGACGTCTCCCGCCAAATGTCAAATGCTGCTAACAAGGAAGCTACTGTACCAATGGTTCCTATTGGATAAGATGAAATCATCACCCGCTATGTGCCAACAACAGTACTGCTGTTTCTCATGATGTCGACGTAGGTGATGATTCTCGATAGGATAACAACCTTATAGTTGGTCAAATGAAGCTTGAATTTATGGCGCAATAGCGAAAATAGCGGTTCATATTTACTCCCAGTAGTTTTGTCAGGAGTTTTATTTTTGTTTTGTTTTCATTATTTTTCATTATTTTTATTTTCTTTATTTTTTCTTTATTTTCTTTCGTTATTTTTATCTATGTTATTTACTTATGCCAAACTGGTGTCAAACACAATTCCCATATCAAATGAGTCTCGCATCGTTTAGCAATAATACGACGGTCGCTGCCACTAGTGGAGATGGAACTACTAACCCTTCTCTCTCGCTTGTGGGGTTCGTGTTGCTCAATCTTTAATTTTCTGTGTAGTGATTTTTAGATCTTTGTTAGATTTAAAGTCTCTTATAACTTTTGATCATTGTACTATCTGTCGTTCAATTTACGACTTCCGTTTACCCTTTTGATATCTTCAAGCTTATGTGTGACAATGTATTATTGAAACGAGCAGTAGTAAATGGACCTCTTTCTGTACCTAAGCTAGATATAATTTGTCGCTTTGTAAATGATTTGAGAAATATCTATTTGAAAATTTAATACTGAACCTATTCAAGGGACTGATGATTTGCGTATAGAAAATACGTGATATAAATTTTGATATACGAAAAGACTATTGGCAAGTGCATTGGACAGAGTGAGGTCGTAAAACATCTGCTTTTAAACATCAGGACTGGGTTGCTCAAAACGTTGGTTAGTGTTATCCACTGGTTAAATCTAGTTATCCAGTGGATAAATTTAACCACCGGTTAATTTTTGTTGCTCAAATTTTATCCACTGGATAAAATGCCTTATCCGGTGGATAAAGTTAACCCCTCAAATTTGGCCGGATAAATATTTAACCATTGGTTAAATATGGCAAGACGACAGCAAAAAGAAAGAGTGTATCGGCATATTGAGTTGGATTTCGTTGATAGAGAGTTCCGGGATATATTTAGATTATAGAGACACAGGGCCCGGGTGGCTCCGTGAGTTAGGTAGTTGGAATACCTAACAACTCGTACAAGCCTATCACCAATACAGCGCGAGTTCGCCCCCGGCTTTGTAAATTACAAAAAAGGATGCACTTGACTCGCAGCCGCAAGTAATAAAGTTTACATGTATCAGTTACTTGCTCGTGGTCGGTGGTTCTCTCCGGGTACTCCGCCTTCTTCTACCACTAAAACTAGTCGCCATGATATAGCTGGAATATTGTTGAAGATGGCGTTAAACACCAAAAATCAAATCAAATCAATCTATAGAGCCACAATTGTGCAGACCAACGCTTGGGTATCATGCCATACCAGTAGATATACAATTAAAGCTTGCCCTGAGATATTACCTTGCACCAGGGAGTCCGATGAGAGTAATCGGTGATGCAATGGGATATCATATTTCAAGTGTCTCGAGAGTAGTAAGAGATGTCACTAATGCTTTGTGTGATATATCTGGACAATATATATCCTGGCCCTCTACATATTTTCAGAGGAACAGACTTAAAACAAGATTTAATGACATTGTCCATTTTCCTGGCGCTGTAGGGGCAATTGACTGCACACATGATAGAAAGATAGGCACCACACTTAGACTACGAATACGCCTTTGTTAATAGGAAGGGGTACTATTCTAAAAATGTACAGGGTGTGCTTGATCACACAGGTAATTTGTAATCTTAAGTTATTTAACACCCTTTTCCGTTCGATACCTATTCCATGAAATATATATAGGTCTTCAAATATAAATAACAGGAATGTTAACGTATAAGATAACTGGCAACCAACTCCACTTTTTGTGTTCCTGTGGTTTAAATAATGTGATGTTATTTTAGGATTCCATTTTTATTAGAAAATACATTGTAAATTGGATTTTTAAAACAAATTAAAGTGTAAATCACCAGAAAATGAAAACTAGCCGAAACAAGATTATGCCTAGAAATTGCCACGCCTTTTGGTTAAAAAATCATCAAAATTCGTTTAAAAACGCCTTCAATTTTTTTTTCTTTGAAACCATGTACCCTATATAGACGGACCGACAGTAATAAATATCATAAAATAATAGTTCCTGTTAACTATGCACTTTTTTATTGGTCTAAATATAATGCTAAGAAATGGCAATCCGCAGCTACATATAGATTTCAAAAACCAATAAAGAGGGATCAACAAATATCATTAAAGTAGTGAATCTGTATCCCGCATTTGCAAATTTTGAAAGGGTGTATATAGTTGGCTAGAAAGGGATGCAACATGCATTCATTATTTTGTTTTATAAAAGTACCTGTGTTTTTTTAATAATGAAGAATGAAAATTGATGGTATATCCATGACTGACATATTAATTTCTTGGAAAGTACAGAGAATATGTGAAAAGACTATCCTTTTCAGGGGCGGACTCAGAGTGATTTTTTTTGCGTAAAATCGTGATTTTTCACACGAAATATCCCAAATATTTTCGCGTCTCCCTCCGCTAGGCGCGATCTTTTTAAGTGCGCCCCCTAACTTGAAATCCTGGATCCGCCCTGCCTTTTCTATTCTCATATGTCTTTAGTGCAACGATGTGAAGTTCTATGCTTTTTTGTGTCACTTCACTTGGCGCTGGCAAAGCTGGACCTTCTACTGTCTGATTGAGGCTCATACTATTTACTT
>MJUT01023287.1:1089383-1122833 GCA_002080005.1 Gigantidas platifrons
TGCATACATTAATATCGATGATTTTGAAAGTTCAATTGTTCAGTTAAAGAGATGGCTGGAATGCAGGGGTTTAAAGACGACAGGAAATACACCTGACCTCGAGACAACGCACCCTTCCATTGTCAACAATGTATTCACCTGGTTCGATTCATTTGACATGTTAAATATGACAGAAGGTGATACTATCGTAAAGTGTGATTGGTGGATTATAGAGAAGGGCGTGTGTCATCGTATTCAAATAACAATTGTATTATTAATGGCTAATAAGTGATATTAAACGAAAAGTAACGATATAAACATAAGTTTTCCTTTGGTTTCAATACGAGATTTTCTTTTTTAGATCGAGTAAACTATTAAATCTCTCTGAACAAGTAAATAAAAGCGAATATTTCCACTTAAGAGCTTACATTTTTTAACGCGTTCAATTACTTTTTCAACGTGAATGCGAGCTTTTGCAATGCGTCTAGGTTTCAACTCCTCTTGAGCTGTACATTTTGTACGTTTTCCTAAATAAGGATGGACTGTTCAATGAAGCTTGTCTTGCAATCAACAGATCCTCAGTGGTGAATCCACGATCCGCCAGAATCAAATCAAAAGGGTTTATTTTGTTTAAAAATCCACTCTTTTCAATTATTGCCCTATCACTTATTGAACCCTCAAAAAGGTCAGAAACAGAGACAATAGGTCCTTCGGAGCTACGCCTATTAAGTTTTTGAAAATGTGATGATGTTTGTATGATGAATACAGCTTCCCTTGGCGTAGAAAATTCCTTGGCATTTGAACAAAAAACTCGGTACAACAAATATTTTTGAATAAAAAAAATGTAGAAACAAACACATCTTTCATACTTTCACGATGTCTGTATCTGGTATCGCTATTGCATGTTCCATAACAACAATGTTTAACACCATCGGATTGATGTTTCTCATTTGTATGTTCCATTTTATTACCGAAATCTTTGTTTATAATATCAGTGTTATCGTTCTTCCATTCAAATTTGTTTTTCTGACATTCGGGCATTTAAACAATGACATCATTCTAAATATAGACAGCTGAGCTAATAATAGCTCGACCGATCTTTGCCATTGGTAAGTATTGGCTCCGTAAGTTAGACATCAAGTTTAATGAACAATATTGTGTATGTAAGTGCTCTAATGTATCAACTCTAAATGTGAACATATTACCAAATGTTTGCAAACGATGTATCCAATCATGGTTAAAATTACAGGAACTTATGCAATTGTGTATTAATGACATTGATTCCATTCCAAAAACCAGAATATTTTGTAACTCTTCAATACCCTTTAAAAACAAACCAATAGTGTTTACCTTGTTTCTGCAAAGTGACTTACGAACTATAAACGATATATGGGATTCAAATAATAAAACTTTTAAGAGTTGTCATGATATATACAATTTATTAATCGATATGAGAAACTGTATTTCAGAGTTTTCTAAGATGAAAAAAGGCAATCCCCGAAAAGTTCATAAAAGTCTTAAAAGGTGAATCTACAATAGTACCAGAACGTAGAGTTACTTTTAATATCAAGGATAAGCTACAATTGTTAAATGAGTCAAATACAACAATATCACCTGATAAATTGAAAATACAAATAATCCAGGGAATCTTTAAACAAAATGTAAAACCAAAATGTCAGATTAAGTGCGAAGAACAGAACGGGGGTAATATTGATTGGATACAAATTTTGACAAAATTAAAGAAAATTAAAGTTATTAATAAGGTCAAAGAATTCCAATGGAAATGTCTCCATAATATAAACTATGCAGAACATAGATTGAAAAAAAATAATTTGTCAAACGGAAAATGCCATCTCTGCCAAATAAGAGACAACGTTGAAACAATGCAGCATCTATTTTTTAAATGAACTTCGGTGAAGATTCTTATAAAAGAAATAGAAGCAATATATAACAGATCTGGATTAACAGCTAATATAGAAATCAAGGAATCAAATATTATGTTAGGACTATATTGGGGTGATAATTTAATTTAGACGTAATTTTTAATTTTTAATATAATAATATTTATCTCAAAGTGGGAAATATGGAAACTACGTAAATAAGGAGAAATATAGCCAATCCCGAATTGGAGATCAAACAATGTTCAACACTTGAAAAAATTATTATTTTTTTTATAATGCACATTACAAACTTCCCATATCAATGAAACTGATAAAAACAAATTAGAACTTATTCGGAATAACATATGGGCGTATATTATTTATTAACATAAAGCTAATGCATGGTAATAATTGAATCTTCTAAGTTACATTTATTGAACAAAAAGGCGAATGTATCATCAGATATTTTGGTGGGCCATGTGACGAGTTCGCAGAACGAATTTGGCCTATCAATATATCTGATGGTGCACGAGTAACTTTGTTCAATAAGAGATCTGTATCTTGAGACGTCAATCAGAGTATGTAAGCTTTATGATGATATCTTGTATATTTTGGTATCGAATATATTGTATGCTGTGACGTCATCAAGTTCCACCTCCTCTCTGGGTATCATGAGATATTGTACGGCTGTTGACAATAAAAAAGAGGAGAAAACATGATACAATTGTGTATATTATGATGAATTGTAAAAACAAATGTATATTAAAAATGCTTAAGTGGACTTTGTTTTTTTAATTTCACTTGCAACCCCTGGACAAGTGAGATTGATGTAATGCAGGAACCCTTAATGTGCGTTATTCGGCCATTAAGGTTATTGTAAACATGAGATTGTTTAATAAATTTATTATGATACAAAACATGCTCTTTCACTATATAATTCTAAGTTTGATGATATTGTTGGTCGCGCCTATTTAATTGAGCTTGAAACAAAGATAACACAAGCACAGTTCGGTCTGCTTAATACCTTAATCTAAACATTGAATTGACAATGAGGGTCGATTAAGAACGGTATTTTACGACAAAAGATATTATTTCAATTTTCCCATTGTGAACTGTCCATTTAAATATGCATATGGAATACATATTTCTCAGCCGATCCGATCTTGCAGAGACTCTTTTTCCTATTATGATTTCCTTGATATTAGGTTACTGTTAAGAAGGAAGCTACTGACCCAAGAGTTCCTATTGGTGAAGCTGAAGTCATCACTTCAAAAGTGTTACGGTCGCCATCATTACATTTTAACGATCGGAATATTTTTGTCACAAATGCCCAACGCTAACTTTTCCGGAGCACCTGAGTTCATCCTTGTTTTTAGTGGGGTTCGCGTTGCTCGATCGATAGCATTTTGCAGATCGATGTTTGTCCTTTTTCTTAGCCATTCTGTTTTCTGTCCTTCGATTTACGGCTTCTGATTACCCCTTTGGTATCTCAAAACTGTTATTAGTGATGAATGGAAGCTGCCTATTGAATATGTTAGACTTATTTAATGTATGTTCCTTTTGATAAATTGGTTATGCAAACGGAAGACAATTATGATTATATTCAGTTAAGATTTCGTCTCTGTATCTGCATTTGTTGTTGAATCTATGAGTGTCTGATGCGCTTACTTGAAGTTACATCCACAATTGGATACAAAGAGAAAACTTTCATTAATGCCTTGTAGCGTTTAAGGATAGACCATTTGCCAGTTTCCGACTGATTCTATAATTTTACCCTTATTCCACTTTTTTTGTAGTAGTTGCGTCCCTTTAATCCGGACAAATATTCCATTTCAGGTAATGTTCAACGAAGATACGGTAACATAATTAGTTTCCGGTATTGTGGATAGCACTTAAATGTCGTAACGACTTGTGATATGTGTTATTTGTTATAACATTGTGATTTTTTTTTATTTGTTCTAACATTAACCTGTATAATTTTACAAGTATCAATGATATATACATTTTATAAGAACAGTTTGTTAAAATTATTTGTCCTTTCTGTAGCTAGTGGATGGAAGGGGAGCCATTTGGTCCTCCGTAAGGGAAATAACTAAAACAAATGACAAAGATGTATAATTTAAGAATCCAATCGGGAATGTGCAATTAGTCTATTGCACAATTCTTTGCCAGAATTAGGAAGGACACATTTCTCAACCCTCTCAGTTACGCATGCCTCTCTAAAGCAGGGTGCATAAAGATAGGATGAAACTAATACGGTATTGTAATGATAAGTGGAAAACGACAGCAGTACATTTGCAATATATAATTAGGGTAATATACCTTTTTATATTACAATAGACACTATGTTAAATTAACGTGATGTCGACCCGGAATAAATAAAAGCATCTCTGCAAATATTTGTTTTTTATGAGATTATATTAAAATATTAACAAGGTAGATGTTTGTGGTAAAATCGTCATCGGGTACGCTAAACGTGAAAATATTGGAAAGAATTAAAAGATCAGTGGGAGCTATAAAACAAAGGGGTTTACATATGATAACCATAATTACTGTAAGTTTCCATAATCTATAAACGTGCTCAGAATATTTAATAATATTCCTTAATATCATTTTGTCTACGTGGAAAAATTGAACTAAATACAAAGTAAAATATACCTTTACTGCAATTTATTTTGTTATTAAAACCATCACGTCCGGATTTTACAGGACTTCAACTATCGCCAAACTCTTGAAGGGGCGGCAAATTTACTGAACCAATGTTGGTGTTATAGCCCGGTTTGACTGTATATTTTGTTATAAATAAATGTATGGCAGTCAAAAACAATGAACTTCACCATGCGATCGAAAACTTCCAGGTTGAATTATAACTGACAGAAGTGATATTATAATATTGTAAATGTCAGACATTGAACTGTCTTGTAACATATTGAATAATTGATGTCATTATTTCTCGAGAACCGGAGTTATCATGTTTGCCGAAGCCCTACCTTAAGCAGGAAATGCTTACCCTTCCGGAGCACGTGAGTTCACCCCCGATTTTTAGTGGGGCTCGTGTTACTCTATCTTTAGTTTTGTGTGTATGTTTTGTAGATCGTTGTTTGTCCTTTTGCATTTTTTCTTTACTTATGATTGCCCCTTTGGTATCTTCAAACTCTTCTGAAGTCCCACATTGTAATCAATCTCAGTTAAGCAACAATAAATCCACCCCATATATGAATCTCACTGGCTTCGGTGCCGATGCCCGTTATATATTGAAAAATATATTTACTGCGTTCTTTTAACCACATTTTGGTCTGAGCCCCCATCTTAATGCCAAAGTCTCCCAATTCCCGTCGTATATCCTTAGACAGTAGACTACATTGTAATTGTTCTTCTAAAGCAAAAGGTAGCAGACCACGACACAGCTGAAATACTGCTAAAGTTGGCGCTAAACACCAACCATTCCATCAAACAAAGCCAAAGATAGAAAATGTATACTTCCACTACAGCAGAGTGCTGGAATATATTATGCGTAAGAAAGGATATTGATGGAAATAAACATGAACGACTATTCAACATTATACCTAAGACATAAATTAAAGCATAGAATCAGCACGTGGTAAGAAAGGACATGGGTGTAAATGAGCATATGAGACTGGTCAACATTACACAAATTATTGTAAAGAAACAGCTTGTAGTAAGAAAGCATACATACAGATTTAAATGAACATGAGAGGCTATCCAACATTACACGTAGATACCAATTAACGTATAAAACAGCTTACAATAAGACATTTTAAAGGATATAGATTAAATGAACATGTGGGACTATTCAAGAGTACACTTAGACATATATTACAATAAAGGAACAGCCCAACTGGTGCATGTAGTAAGAAAAGGTATGGGCGTGGAAACAGCATTTAGTAAGACAGGGTGGGGAGGTAGAGGAACATGAAACACTATCAAATATTACACTGAGACACAAATTAATGTAAGGGGTCAGCTTGTAGTAAGAGAGTATAAAGATGTAAATGAACATGAGAGACTATCTAACATTACACTTAATACAAATTAAAATAAAGGAACAGCTTGTAGTAAGAGAGTATAAAGATGTAAATGAACATGAGAGACTATCTAACATTACACTTAATACAAATTAAAATAAAGGAACAGTTTGTAGTAAGAGAGTATAAAGATGTAAATGAACATGAGAGACTATCTAACATTACACTTAATACAAATTAAAATAAAGGAACAGCTTGTAGTAAGAGAGTATAAAGATGTAAATGAACATGAGAGACTATCTAACATTACACTTAATACAAATTAAAGTACACTAAGGCACCAATTAAAGTAAAGGAACAACTTGTAATAAGAACGTAAAAAGATATAAATGAACACGAAAGACTATCCAACATTACACTTAGACACAAATTAAAATAAAGGGACAGCTTGTACTACAAAAGTATGTAGATGTAAATGAACACGAGAGACTATCCTACATTACACTTAGACACAAATTAAAGTAAGGGAACAGCTTGTAGTAAGAGAGTATAAAGATGTAAATGAACATGAGAGACTATCCAACATTACACTTAATACAAATTAAAATAAAGGAACAGCCTGTAGTAAGAAAGTATATAGATATAAAAGAACACAAGAGACTATCTAACATTACACTAAGGCACCAATTAAAGTAAAGGAACAACTTGTAGAAAGAACGTAAAAAGATATAAATGAACACGAAAGACTATCCTACATTACACTTAGACACAAATTAAAGTAAAGAAACCGCTTGTAATAAGAAAGTATAGATATTTAAATGAACACGACAGACTATCCAACATTACACTTAGATACAAATTTAAGCATGATACCAGCCTGTAGTAAGAAAGTATAGAGATGTAAATGAACACGTGAGACTATCCAACATTCCACTGATACACAAATTAAAGTATAGTAGCAGCATGTAGTAAGAAAAGACATGAATGTAACTGAACATGAGAAACTGTCCAACATAATTCTTAGATACAAATTAAAGTAAAGGAACAGCTTGTAGTAAGAAAGTGTATAGATATAAATGAGCATGAGAGACTATCCAACATTACACTTAGACACAACATAAAATAAAGATACAGCTTGTAATAAGGATATGCATGTATTTGAGCATAAGATATTATCTAACATTATATTTAGATACAGTCAAGTAAATGAACAGCTTGTAGTAAGAAAGTATATAGATGGAAATGAACATGAGAGACTATTCTGCAGTACACTAATACAGAAATTAAAATAAGGGAACGTCTTGTGGTAAGAAAGGATATGGATTTAAATGAACATGAAAGACTATCCAACATTACACTTAGCTACAATGTAAAGTAAAGAAACAGCCTGTAGCAAGAAATTATATAGATTAAATGAACATGAGGGATTATTCAACAGTACACTTAGACATATATTGCAATAAAGGAACAGCCCAGCTGGTGCATGTAGTAAGTAATGGTATGGACGTAGAAACAGCTTGTAGTAAGATGGGATATGGAGGTAGATGAACATGATAAACTATTCAATAGTACACTTAGACATATATTGCAATAAAGGAACTGCTTGTACATGCAGTGAGAAATGGTATTGAAGTAACACGGATTAAAGTTAAGAAACATCGCTTTTAATCTTTTTTGTTCCGCATTTCATTGTCACAGTAATGTTGAGCGCATGTACATTTTTGTCTTAGTGTTCACTTTGACTGCTTAGTGATATAGGAATAAATAGGATATATCAACAAAGTCGGATCATGAACGATGTTCAGGTTAGGGTTATGATATTTAAGCTATATTGTGGCTTTCAGTTTTAATGGTGGAGGAAACCAGAGTACCCGAAGAAAATCACGGATCAGTCTCAAAACTTATGACACAATTTATCGCATAATAATATATCTAGTACACCTCGCCCTGAGCGGGATTCGAACTGGCAACTTTAGTAATGGGAGGCAAATAGTTGTAAATCCAACTACCATACGTACACGACAATGCCAGCCCTTATATTTAATTAAAGACTTGAAGGACAATATATCATAACATATTCTTCTAATACATTGAATCATAAAAATCTAAATAATAATCAATGATTTATGTGTGAGACCCGAATAAATAGGTCATCAACTGAAGGTAAAAGAACAATATAATATGGAATGAGATATCAATGTACTATGATAATTGCTAGTCTGGCCTAAGTATTATACAACAATCTAAATCCAGTATTTCAAAATAGACAAGATAATGCTTTACTACTCCTAGATATTCGAAGAATAAGTCTTCTAGTAATTACGTTGTATGTTACTCACAGTTTGGGCTTTATTCTATAATACTTAATTTACAGTTTGTTGAAATACTGCAGCTGTTTTAAATGTTATGACATAACATGATACATATTCAAATACGTAAATCTCCGAAAAAAATTAAAATGCATTTAACGCTTGCTGCAAAACAGGCCAGAAAATGTGCAAAACTCGTACAAATAATGCTATATTTTTCGACAGTATGCTTGCATTGTGCATACATCGTATGTTAATAATTAAATAAAAGGTCAGGTAAGAAATTACAATGACGCAATAGAAATAAGTCCAGATGATATATATGTAAACTCAACTTTAGACAGTAAAACCGCAAAGCTTAAAATACAATACAGTTATCTCCTATTTTCATTTTCAACCAGTAAAATATATTTGTTTTACCAGATAAATATGACTAATTGTAGCGACGTTCAGCTCCTTAAGAACCCAGAGACAAATACCTGATTGAAGATACAAGCAGCTCTTTTAGATCCCAGAGTTGATGAATGATTGAAGATACAGGTAACTCCATAAGAACTCAGAGACATATAACTTATTGCAGAAACAAGCAACTCCTTAAGATCTAAGAGATATATAACTGATTGACGATACCGGCAGTTCCTTCAGAACCAGAGTCAAATAACTGATTGAAGATACAAGCAGCTCTTTTAGATCCCAGAGTTGATGAATGATTGAAGATACAGGTAACTCCATAACAACTCAGAGACATTTAACTAATTAAAGATGCATGCAGCTCATTAAGAACTCAGAGACATATAACTAATTGAAGATAAAAGCAGCTCATTAAGAACTCAGAGACATATAACTAATTGAAGATAAAAACAGCTCATTAAGAACCCAGAGACATATAACTAATTAAAGATAAAAGCAGCTCATTAAGAACTCAGAGACATATAGCTTATTGCAGATGCAAGGCATGTCTCTCTATTCTTAAGGAGTTGCTTGTATCTTCAATCAGTTATATATCTCTGAGTTCTTAAGAAGCTGCTTGTATCTTCAATTAGTTATATATCTGTTGGTTTTTAAGGAGCTGTTTGTATCTTCAATCAGTTATATGTCTATGGGGTCTCACGGAGCTGCTTGTATCTTCAGTTAGTTATATGTCTCTGGTTCTTAAGGAACTCCTTGCATCTTCAATCAGATATATGTCTCTGGGTTCTTGGGGAGCTGCTTGTATCTTAAAACAGTTATACATCTCTGTCTTCTTAAGGAGCTGTTTGTATCTGCAAATGGTTATTTGTCTCTGGGATCTTAAGGAGCTGTTTGTATCTTCGATCAATAATTTTTCTCTGGGTTCTTAAGCGGTTGCTAGTATCTTCAAATAGTTATATATCTCTGGGTGCTTAAGGAGCTGCTTGTATCTTCAATTAGTTATTTGTCTCTGGGTTCTTAAGGAGCTGGTTGTATCTTCAATCAGTTTTATGTCTCTGTGTTCTTAAGGATCTACTTGTATCTTCAATCAGTTATATATCTCTGTCTTCTTAAGGAGCTGTCTGTATCTTCAATTAGTTAGTTGTCTCTGGGTTCTTAAGGTCTTTGATTTGACCTGACCAGGGCTCGAACTCACGATCTATCGCACTCGAGACGTGAACGCCAACCATTACACCACCGATGCGATTTGTTCCGAACTGAAAAGACTGTCTTGGCTAGATCAGCAAACGGAACAAAAGACAAAGGCTATGTATTCTTGATCTAGACAAAATATGCGGACCACCTTTCTTTCCACATAGGAATGTTTCAACACCAGTTTTTAATATATGCATCAGTAAACACAATAATAATCTTGCTAGTTTGACGACGGATCTTGCTTTCATACACAAATCTGGACTAAGCGAACATTTCTCATAAAGAGCATAACATATATTTTATCTTCATAGAATAGCTATTAAATGTGCTTAGTCTGCCGGACTATCGGACTGTCGGACTACTGGACCTCGCACTATCGGGCTGTTGCATCATAGGTCTGAACCCTTCCAAAGAAGATGGTCACAATCGGCTAAATCTACCAATATGCATACCTGGGGTTGCAAACACTAACTATTGCGTGAATAAATTCAATTATTCTAAAATTGAGTTAAATAACTTACTTATTACATTAGAACTAATCCTTTCGATATTTTAGAATATATATATCACATTCATTGTAGAAGGTATGATAACTGACGCAAGGTTTGCTCATGGTCGTTCGATCTCTTTTTTTATATAATATATTTATACAAGTTGTATGTTTGTAGCACATATTTATACAGGTTGTATTTTTAATAGATATATTGGTGTGAACAAAATGTGTTACAAAATCTATTTTTGGTGAAATTTAAAATAATGTTAAATTGCAAATGAAATTATAGTTTTATTTAACTTCATCACTTGGAAGCCTGTAGCCCTTTTCACAAAAATTCTTACGATAAAAAATTGTCGTAAGTATAAAACTAAGATTAAAAAGAGTTTCACAAAAAATACTTACAATAATCTTAAGTGTAAAAATGTCCTAACTTTACGTGTAAAACTACCCTGTCGTAAGTGTACAATTTTGAACGTAAGAGAAATATTTGTCTTATCTTTTATCGTAAGTGAAAAAATAGAAAAAAAGATGGACGGTGCATTGGCGCTTCGGCCTGAAAATAAGAGAGCAATTCACCGTTAGCACATTTTCTCTGACCGTATGACAAATCTCATTACACATATTGATAAATGTTTACTGAAATAAATATGGTTTAATACAAACATGCGCTACAAATGACATTGTTGTTTATTCCTTTTGGCGTGACTAATAACATAGTCTATAACAATGCATTCCGTACATTTCCTTTTCAATGCATCAAAGTGTATTGTTTACATATCAACTACCATATGACCAAAACAATTCTTTTAATTTTAGATTTCAAATTGGGAACGGTCGACAATCGAAAAAACTTGGGGTGAATTCTTCTTTTTCATTTTTTTTTTGATAAAAACAGGAATACGGGATTTTCTTCAAGACATCTACTCCGCTTACAAAAGTGTGTATGAACAGCCGCTATAGGACTGGAAGTTTCTTGATCCAATAATATCGTTTCGATATTGCCTTTATATTAGTAATATAATTTATTAATTTCTGGCAACTTCGATGATCATCGAACACTGGCAATACATAAGTGTACATTCTTCTGTTATATTAATATATAACAGGGATATGTATTCGTCTTCATGATTGATCGATAATAAACACATCTTAATTTGGCTTATCTCAGAACAATCGGGATACATTTTAATCAGTAAAAGAACAAGCGTTTAATTTTATGTGGGATGGGATTAATTGGGAAAGGGTGAGGGGGTAAATATAATGCTGAAGCACAACCGATAAAATGAATTATCCAGCATGGATAATATATATGAATATATTTTTTTTCGAACTCCAGATGCACTCCCTTAAAAAAGACGTCTACCAAAAGTGACCACGCATGGATGATACCCGTTCATATTTTGTGCAGTTATTGGTGACCGATTCATATATTAGATAAAAATTCAGTATACCAATACAAACAGATCATAACATAAAAACTGCTTATAAATTAGTACCGGGATGTTTTATAGAATATTTTTATTTTAAAAAAATGTTTTGAATGAGCGTCAGAAACATGTTGATTTCGCATTTCTATATTTTTTTTTTAATGTTATTCGTTCGTCCGATTTAATAATTTTCCTTAGTTTGTGTATATTCTCTGAGACTGTCTGTGATAAAGGGACCTCTTTGGTCTTTTTTAAAAGGTTTTCTGAGAAATCGTAGTTCAGATAATATTGAAAACAATACAAAGACATCATGCACTGAAAATGAAACTAGGTTGCTCAGGAAGATTGTTTATGGTGTTTAACGCCCATTTCAACAATATATCGGTCAGTTTTATTAGTGGAGAAAACTGAGGTACCCGGAGAAAACCCGGAGCAAGTCACTGGCAAACTTCATCACATAATGTTGTATCGATTACACCTAAGGAAGAATGTTTTTATCGTAAGTGTAATGTTAGTCGTAAGATTAAAATTAGTCGTAAGATAGTCTTTGTGAAAAGAACTTAGGAATTGTCGAACGATAATCTAAAGTGAAAAAGTTAGGACTATGCTTACGATTTTTTGTGAAAAGGGCTACTGGGCCATGGCGATATTTGTTTACAGGCCGAATAAGACAATAAAGAAATACAAAAAAATATTGTGAATCACATAGTAAATTAATGTTAAATTGGAAACATAATTATATTTTTATGTAACTTCATCACTTGGAAGCCTGGGCGATGGTGATATTTATTTACAGGCAGAATCCGACAATAAAGAAATAAAAAACACACCTGAAGGGACTAATATTCCACTGGAAAAATCATTGGCCAACTGCTAAAATAGATATCAGCATGCTCCGTGTTTCTTATCGCCTACTCGTAATGTGACGTCTTCCCTAACCTTATCACGAATGCTACATATACAGTTTTTGTTTCATCATTCAAGGCAATTTGCACGTTTGCATGTGTGGTTAAAGACACCAAAATGTAAGTAATTGTATTTAGATGATAAAACAATATGATGAATACCTGGATACTCTAAAAAAAAGTTGTGAAGAAATATTAATATATTAACTATTAAAATATCATAACTGTAAAATTAACAGTTTTATTTTAGTTTTCTTTAAGGTGTCCAGCAAGGACTAGTTATTCCTGCAGCATATTGCGACTCTAGCCGTGGTGTATGCAGTCGTATTATTAATTACCCTTGGGACATAACTATTTTTGTGTGTGTGTGTGTGTGTGTTTGTGTGTGTGTGTGTGTGTGTGTGTGTGTGTGGAGAGAGTGGGGTATAGTGGTCTAATGCCATTTGGTAGTATTTGCTGTTCGAATATAATTATTTTTAGTGAATCTATCAATATTTAGCCATGGTGTAAGCAAGTGTTTTATTAATCCTGGGACAGGATTTCAAATAGGTCGTATTGTTGTTTGGGCAATGTTTTTGGCATGAAATATGTTTCCTCTAAGTCATCGATATTTATTGTTTGTATATGGAGACGTATTATTATTCCTTGGATGATACTTCACCAGTGCCGGATTTCCCTATATGCTCGACAGGCTAAAACCCAGGGACTCAACATTTAGGTGGCCTCTGACCAATATGTTTAATACTGTTGTTGGACTTTCACACTTATGCTGTCATAGCGTATTGTGATTTCTAAACAACCCTTCAGTAATTTTTCTTCCACAGTTCCACTCCGTTTCAGAATATTGCAGAATTTTAAACACTCCTCATCAAATTGATTAAGCAGACTTCCATCTTCCTCCAATCGTGAAAGTGGGGAATTGGGAGGGGCCTCACAAGTGCTATAGCCTAGTGCATCTCATTATCTAAATCCGGCAATGGACATCACATATGGTTTGTGCTTTTTTCAGAGCTGTCTGCAACTAGTTTTCTGTGAAGGTCTGTTTTATATATGTATATCTAATCGAGTCCTGTTCAAGGTTATCTCAGTCCTTAACTAAGCAACTTGTTTCCCGTGTATTGGTATGATATTTAAAAATTAGATTTGTACAGAAAAATATATAACATATCTGATATTTCTGATCGTCTAATATAAACATACTGCCCTTGGATGAAGGTGTTAGGGTAGATTAACACACGAGGGTGATAATTTTTTCACAGAGTGTGTTAATCACCCTAACACCTTCATCCAAGGGCAGTATGTTTTTTTATTATACTGAATGCCTAATAATTCAAGTGTGCATTATGTTATTGGGACAATTGTTAAAAAAAATAAAAAGTCATAAATTAAGATAGTTTACTTACATTAACAACAACAAAACATCAAATTTAGCAAGATAATAACAAAATGTTTATAACAATCAATGTAAAATGCTAATAGTATATTTTGATAAATATTATCACATGTTTGCTTCTATATTCTGACTACTGCATAAATAATTTTCAAGCCAATGTATTCTTTCTCATTTTGAAAAAAATGAAAATTTAGAGTGCAGTTGTTGTTTGAAATGTTTGGCATTAAATTTTAATACCGTTCAATACTTAAAATTCTTAAATTCAATATTGTAATTAAAAATATATCATTCTTGCATATTCATTCTATGAAAATCGCACGAATTAAAATTTCGCGAAATGTTGTTGACGAATTTGGAACATTAACAACATGACGTCATATGAAGACTTCCAGTTTAAAACGTAGAGATCAGGCGTCATTTGGCTTCGTGTACGCTTCAATTTATTTAATTAATTCAGAGATATGTCAACAAACACCATGACGAGCGCTTGACAGTTTGTTGTCGTCTGGTGATAACGGAAATGATGAGGAAATAAGAATCGGTAAACCTCGGCCGGAGCGGTATTAATTTGTCTGGATCGGCAAACTTCGGGCTCAGCGGGTGTTAATTTTAGGCATTAACACCCGTTGCTAATAGGATCACATGTTGCTAGGAATGGGCGGGGTTTATGAAAGGTTAGTGAAAATTAACAAATGCCGCTTGTCCAATGAAATGAATGGATAATGTAAGAAATTTGCATAAAGTATAATAATTTATATTATTATTTATGATATGATTATTGAATCTGTTCAATTTAACCATGTACATCTAGGGGCTGTAGTGAACGTGATCGCATGGTAGGTAGATTTACAACTACATATGCAATCAGTGCCTATCACCACTGATGTTGTGAGTTCGAATCTCGATCAGGGCAAGGTGTAAAACGTTAAGTTTGTCAGTGACGTGCGACAAGTCGGTGGTTTTCTCCGGGTCCTCTGATTTCCTCCACTAGTAAAACTAACCGCCACGGTATAACTGAAACTTTGATGAAAGTGGCGTTAAACACAATCAAGCCAAAAAACCCATGTAAATCTATATATGACTTTACAGATCTACATAATACTATCTTAGCTCATATTCTCTATTATTATTTTTTAGAAACATTCCTTTTGTTTTTCATTGATCAAGATTAAAACATGTTTTTCCTGATACCCCGTTTGTATCTTACACTTGTCTGTCCTTTATAAGAACACTGTTCGTTCAGTTATATGTGAGTTTTGACATTTTACTCACATGTCAGCAAACAACAGAATGACCGCGGTTTGGATCCATAAAACTAGTATTTTGCATACCAAGTTAATGTATACATGAACTGCTTACCCTTCCGGAACACTGAGTTCACTCCTGTTTTTAGTGGGGTTCATATTACTCGATCTTTCGTTTTATGTGTATGTTTTGTAGATCGTTGTTTGTCCATTTGTAATTTTGTCTATTTGGCCATTGAGTTATCTGTTCTTCTTCGATATACGGATTCTGGTTACCCGTTTGGTATCTTCAAACTCTTCTTACGTTCTGTGTCTACTCGTTCCCTCAATTTATCAATGGTGCCGGTCAAGACAAAGACAATAATATTGGTGTGTGTTACCTCTCCGCTAAGTACGCAGCACTAAGGAAAAAGAAGAAAGACTGGTTGGCTCGGTAGTAGGACTTTGTCCGAATGGGGTGACATGTATATCCAAGGACTGTTGTCTCAGTGACCTAGCACTAAAATTCCAAATAAGCGTGTTGATCTAGTACAAAGTGGACACCATCATCATTAATTAACTTGTTCTCGCCATGATATAGCTGGAAAATTGCTGAGTTGGCGCTAAGCAGCAAATCACTCACTAGCCATTATCAATGATTGGATGACATCAATTCATTTTTGTAGTCTCGTGTTTACTTCTGCAGTCCTGCAAAACAATATATTTAATGAAATTCTCCCAGTATCATTTCACTGAGAGGGGATGATTTGGTCCATCAAATTAGCTTCATCCGCCACTTGTTGTTTAAAAAAAAATTTAATTAAAGTGTCTGTACGAAGCCAGGACAGTGAGCGGTCATCGATTTTGCCTATTTCTACGATTTTGCTATTTACCTTTGGAACTGATCTCACAGTGTGGTATTTTTTTTCTGATTTTAACACACTCATTTATTAATTGTATACCAGCTAATTTAGTATCCTCAAAAACTCGCCTTAGTCTTTTATATGATAAAGTGCAACTTAAATTATGAACAAAATGCTATGACCTGACACATGACCGCACGATCAAACTAATTAACACAAGCATGAGCTAACAATTAACACTATATGTTCAAAACGCTGACTTACAATTATTACTGCCCAGCCCTCGATTGTAAACGCTGACTTACAATTATTACTGCCCAGCCCCCGATTGTTTGGTTTTATCGTATTCTCAACATTGAGTTTATTCACCTAATGAACGAAAAAAGCCAGATAACAATTACCACACTGTGGGTTAGTGTAATGATTTTTAAAGCCACTTCCAACAATATGAAGAGTTAGAAGATACCAAAGTGGTAATCATAATCCGTATATCGAAGAACAGACAACACAATGGCCAAAATAAAAGGTACAAAACGACAAACAACGATCTACAAAACACACAACCCCATTAAAAACCGGGGGTGAACTCAGGTGTTCCTCCTCCAATAGTGGCACCCGTCGTGTTAATATAGTTATTAGTTCTTCCGTGGTTATCAGTTTTATTGGTGGAGGAAAACAATAATACCTGGAGAAAACTACTCGCACTGCAGGAAAGCTGCAAAATATAACACCTCCTTGAGCGGAAAGAGCAAATCTTAGCGAACAAAGGTTTCTTAGATTGGAATACAATACATCAATGACCGATCTAATCGACCTTTATATCTCATAATCTGAGGAAAATAGAACAGCGCACTGTAGGATTTTACGCTTGTGACGAAAAGGTGTAAATGAAATATACTAAGGCGTCTAATCCAGCTAATGTCAGAAGCAGATATTCATAAGCTAATAGACATTGGTATTTACTGCTTCTTCGCTGAGCACCCTCCATTAAGGAGTAAGAACAATAATGGCTCGTTTAGAGTCATGATAATGTGTCAGAGTGGAGCGACATGTCAACCTGTGAACTGCTTTTCTGTGCACTCATTACCAAAATCCAACTCAGTGTTTCAACCGACCAATCAGCAGCAAGTCTGTCAACACTTCGGGAACTAATAACGCTCACATGACTGTAGCTGTTCTCTGATTGGACAATCCATTGGACGGTCAAAGATGACTGAAAGGTTACCTGATCTCACACGAGATGCCATTTTGATACTGCTATTATTTCGCCAAAAAATGATATTAGAAAATAGTAAACACATATCATTTTGAGCATACCTGATGACAGTTATTCCAGAAGCGCGTCGTGCACACTAAATTTGATATTTATGTTGGTATTATCTATCTAATTTGAATTAAGGTACCGTCAGGATGACATGATATTATTTTATTTTTTAGATCACGAAGGAGGAGAGATTTAGACGAATTCGTGCACCATGTACAATGCGTCGATGGATTCCGAAAATTTTGTATTTTTTCAGACAATGCGGAATTTGACAGGCTTAATTTTGTATCCTATATTTTGCTGTTTTGGACTTATAATCAACATTGTTTGCATAATTGTCTTAACAAGGAAGAAAATGAGATCAACAAGTCGTATTTTTATTTTGGGACTTACTATATCTGACTCAATACACATGTTGAACGATCTTTTATACTTTGTTTGTTTGTTTGTGAAGGTTTTTGATGTTAAAATAAGTATGCATATGATCGATTACGTGTATCCGTATACACATTATGTATTTCACGTAACAGTGACGTATTCGGCATGGATGACTGTCTCTATAGCAACAGAACGATATGTAAATGTCTGTCATTGGAAAAGAGTCTTAAGTATTATCACATATACACGTGGCGTTGTAGCTGTCTTGGTAATAGCAGTGGTAACACTGATTATTTCGGTTCCACATAGTGTAAATATGTTCTACTTGGTGACATCAAACTTACAAAATGTATCTTCTCAAGCAGAAATTCGCCATGTGACGTTTGAAAACATTTTTAATGCAAGTTATTACACAATCAGATTTATCGTTCCTGTATTGTGTTTGGTGACATTTAGCTCTCTTATATTGTATCGTCTAAAAGACGTCCGCTTCCGGAACGGGAAGAGGAGAACAACAATAAATATAATTATTGCAGTGTCGTCTTTTATAGTTTGTGCTACCCCTGACGTAATAGTTTCTACAATAAGTCGTTTCCATAGTCCAAATGATCTTCTCCAAGGCATTTCAGAATTGACTAACTTCATTCTCCTTTTAAATTGTTCCATTAATACAGTTATATATTGTGGTTTAAATAAACAGTTCATGATAATTTTCAAGAAGTTATGCCGGAGGAGCTGAATGGAGCTTGCAAAATCCTTGGAAAACCAACGGTGACTTAATATGTTCGAATGGCTTTATTTGATGTTTAAATTATTAATGATAACATATCTTGTGTTGTTTTTCAATTAAATATTTTGTTTTTTTATATCTTCTTTCATTTGATGCTTCACATGTGTTGTTTTGTATGTCCGGATTGCAACTCTTTGTACTGATCCCACTAACTGATACTGTACTTAAACGAGCTGTGCATTATGAAAAGAAAGCATAGATTGTCAACAATTCTACCAATATCAACAAATCAAAGAATCATCTCTCACCTCAAGTCAAGGTTACGGTTATGGTGTTTATCACCACTTTCAACAATATTTCCGCTATATCGTAGCGGTCAGTTTCATTGGTGGAGGAAACCGGAATATCCGGAGAAAACCAACGACCTGTCGCGATTCACTTGATCACATACTGTTGTTTCGAGTCATCTCGCCATGAAAGAGGTTCGAACTCACAATTTTAGTGGTGATTGGCATTGATTGCACAAGTAGTTGTAAATCCAACTACCATATGGCTACGGCCACGACGGTATATTCCTCTTTTGGTAATTAGATCGCCAGCCGCATGTAGTTGTAAATCCAACTACCATACGGCTACGGCCACGACGGTCTATTCGTCTTTTGGAAATTAGATCGCCAGCCGCAATACAGATATAAGCTAAGGATAAAAACAAAACTGCATAAATTCGCTTCCATTAAGAAAATACCGCATACATTTAGAAATATAAATTACAATATAAACCTGCACATTAAAAAAAGCATGGTCATTGAATGCTTCGCAAGTACCCGAGTTAACTCCCAGTTTTTGTGGTGGGGTCCATGTTGCTCATCATTTTAGTTTTTTTTGTGTTGTCCTATTATGTATCTTTACGTTCTGAGTTCCACGTTGTGATGTCCTTTACTATTTTCGCATAAAAACGATGTTCGGAACGTCATTACCTCCAGTTGTTTGTAGGAGGGCTCATGTCTTATTACGATGTTCGGCACGTCTTTACCTCCAGTTGTTTGTAGGAGGGCTCATGTCTTATTACGATGTTCGGCACGTCTTTACCTCCAGTTGTTTGTAGGAGGGCTCATGTCTTATTACGATGTTCGGCAAGTCTTTACCTCCAGTTGTTTGTAGGGGGGCTCATATCTTAGTATGATGTTCGGCACGTCTTTACCTCCAGTTGTTTTTAGGGGGGCTCATATCTTATTATGATGTTCGGCACGTCTTTACCTCCAGTTGTTTGTAGGAGGGCTCATGTCTTATTATGATGTTCGGCACGTTTTTACCTCCAGTTGTTTGTAGGGGGGTTCATGTCTTATTGTGATGTTCGGCACGTCTTTACGTCCAGTTGTTTGTAGGAGGGCTCATGTCTTATTATGATGTTCGGCACGTCTTTACCTCCAGTTGTTTGTAGGAGGGCTCATGTCTTATTATTATGTTCGGCACGTCTTTACCTCCAGTTGTTTGTAGGGGGCTCATGTCTTATTATGATGTTCGGCACGTCTTTACCTCCAGTTGTTTGTAGGGGGGCTCATGTCTTATTATGATGTTCGGCACGTCTTTACCTCCAGTTGTTTGTAGAAGGGCTCATGTCTTATTACGATGTTCGGCACGTCTTTACCACCAGTTGTTTGTAGGAGGGCTCATTTCTTATTTACGTTATTTGTGTTTGTTTGGTTCGTCTTTACCTCCAGTTGTTTGTAGGAGGGCTCATGTCTTATTATGATATTCGGCACGTCTTTACCTCCAGTTGTTTGCAGGAGGGCTCATGACTTATTATGATGTTCGGCACGTCTTTACCTCCAGTTGTTTGTAGGAGGGCTCATGTCTTATTACGATGTTCGGCACGTCTTTACCTCCAGTTGTTTGTAGGAGGGCTCATGTCTTATTACGATGTTCGGCACGTCTTTACCTCTAGTTGTTTGTAGGAGGGCGCATGTCTTATTACGATGTTCGGCACGTCTTTGCCTCCAGTTGTTTGCAGGAGGGCTCATGTCTTATTACGATGTTCGGTTTGTCTTTACCTCCAGTTATTTGTATGAGGGCTCATGTCTTATTATGATGTTCGACACGTCTTTACCTCCAGTTGTTTGTAGGAGGGCTCATGTCTTATTATGATGTTCGGCACGTCCTTACCTCCAGTTGTTTGTAGGAGGGCTCATGTCTTATTACGATGTTCGGCACGTCTTTACCTCCAGTTGTTTGTAGGAGGGCTCATGTCTTATTATGATGTTCGGTTTGTCTTTACCTCCAGTTTTTTGTAGGAGGGATCATGTCTTATTACGATGTTCGGCACGTCTTTACCTCCAGTTATTTGTAGGGGGGCTCATGTCTTATTACGATGTTCGGCACGTCTTTACCTCCAGTTGTTTGTAGGAGGGCTCATATCTTATTATGATGTTCGGCAGGTCTTTACCTCCAGTTGTTTGTATGGGGTTCATGTCTTATTACTATGTTCGGCACGTCTTTACCTCCAGTTGTTTGTAGGAGGGCTCATGTCTTATTACGATGTTCGGTTTGTCTTTACCTCCAGTTGTTTGTAGGAGGGCTCATGTCTTATTATGATGTTAGGTTCGTCTTTACCTCCAGTTGTTTTAGGAGGGCTCATGTCTTATTATGATGTTCGGCACGTCTTTACCTCCAGTTTTTTGTAGGAGGGCTCATGTCTTATTATCATGTTCGGCACGTCTTTACCTCCAGTTGTTTGCAGGAGGGCTCATGTCTTATTATCATGTTCGGCACGTCTTTACCTCCAGTTGTTTGTAGGAGGGCTCATGTCTTATTACGATGTTCGGCACGTCTTTACCTCCAGTTGTTTGTAGGAGGGCTCATATCTTATTACGATGTTCGGCACCTCTTTACCTCTAGTTGTTTGTAGGAGGGCTCATGTCTTATTACGATGTTCGGAACGTCTTTACCTCCAGTTGTTTGTAGGAGGGCTCATGTCTTATTATGATGTTCGGCACGTCTTTACCTCCAGTTGTTTGTAGGAGGGCTCATGTCTTATTATGATGTTCGGCACGTCTTTACCTCCAGTTGTATGTAGGAGGGCTCATGTCTTGTTACGATGTTCGGCACGTCTTTACCTTCAGTTGTTTGTAGGAGGGCTCATGTTTTATTTACATTATTTGTGTTTGTTTGGTTCGTCTTTACCTCCAGTTGTTTGTAGGAGGGCTCATGTCTTATTATGATGTTCGGCACGTCTTTACCTCCAGTTGTTTGCAGGAGGGCTCATGTCTTATTACGATGTTCGGCACGTCTTTACATCCAGTTGTTTGCAGGAGGTCTCATGTCTTATTACGATGTTCGGTTCGTCTTTACCTCCAGTTGTTTGCAGGAGGGCTCAAGTCTTATTACGATGTTCGGCACGTCTTTACCTCCAGTTGTTTGTAGGAGGGCTCATGTCTTATTACGATGTTCGGCACGTCTTTACCTCCAGTTGTTTGTAGGAGGGCTCATGTCTTATTTACGTTATTTGTGTTTGTTTGGTTTGTCTTTACCTCCAGTTGTTTGTAAGAGGGCTCGTGTCTTATTTACGTTATTTGTGTTTGTCTGGTTTTTCTTTACCTCTAGTTGTTTGCAGGAGGCATCATGTCTTATTTACGTTATTTGTGTTTGTTTGGTTTGTCTTTACTCCAGTTGTTTGCAGGAGGGCTCATGTCTTATTTACGTTATTTGTGTTTGTTTCTGCATAGTGGTATCAAACGCATATTGTGTTGTATTTTTTATTTGTTTGTACCATATGTTGCCAGTTTCTCGGGATTATCCATTCTTGATTGGCCCTTCGGTTTGTCTCACATTTATTTGTCTGATTTCGTGTGTTCCCTGTGTTGCTAGTTTCTCTGGATTGTCAATCTTTGATTGCCTCTTCAGTATTCTTTAACGTTTATTAACTGATCACTAGGCAGGGAGATTGTTTTTTTCATTATCATTTACTTTTATGATGGTAATGAGTATCTCTAGTGTTTTCCTGTAACATTAAATTACTTGTAAAACACCAGTATAAAGTGAAAACAACTACACAATTGGTTAAGACTATGTTAACATTAGTTGAGCAGGAACTGCTCATCCCTATGGAGCACCTGATGTCACCTCGGGTTTTATTTTAGTAGGATTCGTGTTACTCTATCTTTAGTTTTATGTGGATGTTTTATAGATTGCTGTTTGCTATTTTGTCATTTTTGTTTTTGCCATTGTGTTCCTTCTTTGATTTACGAGTTTTTGATTGGCCCTTTGATATCTGATCACCTCAGATAGTAATATTATTATCCCGCTCATGACGAGATGTACTCGATACAGCATTATCTGATAAAGTTTGTCAATGACTTGTGACAGTTGGGTGGTTTTCGTCGGGCACTCATGTTTCCTCCACCAATAAAACTGACCGTCCCGAACTGAAATTTGTTTGAGGGTGGCGTTAATCATTATGGTCATAACCAAAGGACATTAACAAGAGAGCCAAATTTGTTTACTGATTCCTAATACATTTTATCATATACTTACCCAAGATATGTTTAATTTTGCATATGTGGTAAATTCGAAATGCAACAAGTCATATCTCTCAGGGATGTAATAACCTGATCCGTATTACATGGGCAGGGGGTCCAATAATGTGAGCCGTATGAATCGGGTATTTTGTTTTTCACAATTATTTTGTCTTTTTTTTTTTTAAAGAAATGCATATTTTCCGGAATTCACGTTTTCCGGTCCGAGCATTTTTAGTTATTAATGTATCGTTGTTTACTTTCGTCGTCTGCTACTGTCAAAATGAATAGCGAAGAAACCATGAGAAATGCTCATTATGCTCAACGAATGATGACACTCTTATATGAACCAACGAATAATTCATCTTGTGTTGTTGTATAAGTGTAATTGTATAATGATTATGTCTCTAAATACATATAATAAAAACGTAGATATAATATGACATTATTGCATCATATCCCATATCAGGCTACATGGTTTCTGAAAACGTTCAGCTCTCACAAATATGAGGAAAGGTGCATTGAAGTATTTGATGAATCTGTTATGATATGGCATTTTTCATATCACATGTCATATCAACCTATGGGCGTCTCGGGTTGATATGGCATGTGATATGAAAAATGCCATATAATAATCTATAATTATGAGTTGATGTGTCAAAATTTACAGCCCCACAATCATACAGATGTACATTTCTTTGACGTCAATGGTTTAGTGGTTCGGTGTTCCATGTGCACTTCCAAATTTCTCCAGATAAACTATACAACCACTCACGAATAAAAATAACCACTAATTTTAATCCACCAATAATATATTTACACCTTTATTTTCATAACTCTAGATAATAACCATTATAATATAGTATCAAATATTTCATGTAGATTTCTTTGTAAAATAAAAATGCAATATTTTCTGATATTTTTACTAGTCTTCCTTTGTAAATATACCTAAAAAGTAGAGCATTTCCGAATGAGTTAAAAGTTAAAAATATTGCATCTTGACCGATATTGCATTATATTTTTTCTCCTTTAAGTTTGGTACGCACTAGACAGGTTACGAGTAAAACTATACTTGCACACAAGCAGACGAGATATAAACAAGATGGCGGAATTATGTTCAATACATGTTGCAAAGAAATATGGTTAAATGTAGTTGTCACAGACTGAAATATGTGGTACTATATTATAAAAGGGTTATTGCACTAATATTGAGGAATATTGTCCCTCGCAGTAGGTCATATTGAACTCACAAGTTCGAGCAATATTACTCCTCGGAACAATATTCCTCAATATTAGTGCAATAACCTTATATTATTATATAGTAATAAATATTTTCCTATTAATTTCAATGGAAAAGAATCGTGCAATTAATCCTTGTATTTGCACGCTATATGTGTATTGCACTATCTCAAAAATTTCAACATTTTAAAAAAATTTCAAAAAATTCCAACACTTTCTAAGATTTAAAAAAAAAATTTAAAATTCAAAATTTCAAAATTTCAAAATTTGTATTATAATTTTCAAAAATGTCATAAGATTTCAAAATTTTTTTTTTTTTAATTTCAAAAATTTCATAAAATTTCAAACCTTATTACTAAAAATATTTATTACTATTTCTCCCATTATGACGTCGTTTTAACCCCGCTGAACCAGTGGTGGAAAAATCTGTAATCCTCTAGAGGATTAAAATGGCTCGTGCCTCTCCCCGCATTTGACTCGTTTGACTCGTTTGACGGCTTTTGAAATAAAGATTGTGTTAAATAATGGGAGAAACAAATTCTCCTTCAGTTACCCAGGTGGGCTATATAATGTATAAAATTGCTTCCCGTTTATTACGATAATTTCTCAAATCAAGATAGCTAAATTTTCACAATTTAAAGTTCGAGGTTCGAAGTTTGTAATAAACGGGAAACAATGTTAGAGATTGTTTCTCTAATGAACCACTAAAAAATATTTGCAAGTGACCCCCAAGGTGCCATTTCCCCAAATTTGTCGCGCACCGATAGATCCTTTATAAATATATATCCTAAGTCGGAATGTCACATTATATATACCCTGACTGATAGCTGGATAACAGATATATTACGGATTTAACCATTGTTTTTTTTTTAAATACAGAATCCAAACGTATTAAATATATTTGTGTCTTTTATTTTCATATTTTCGTATTTCTATATGTTATTTTCCGTACCTTTGACGTCATTCTTCAATGACGTCAAAATATGTGCCACATCATGTTTCATGAAGGAAAATACTGTACTTTCAATAAAATATTAGTGAGAAAAAGAAGCAAACACCGGTAAGAGAGCAAGACGGAAATCTCAGACAAGGATATCTGACATTCTTTTTAATATTTCATAAAGCAGACGACGCGATTTGTTTACATTTTTAAACGGTGCTAAGATGAGCATGGAAATTACGTAATTCGTAATTGACCAATCAGCGACTGAGAACAAAGTGATCCACACGTTAATTATCAATTTTTTTTCACACGGGTTGAGAAGTGTGAAAATTGAACAAGAATTAGAGAAACGATATTTCTCTACTCTCGAGAGTTAAATTTAAAATTGTAACCACTCGCCTGACGGCTTGTGGTTAAACTTTTTAATTCAACTCTCTTGAGTGGAGAAATATCGTAACCCACGGGCAACTGAAGGAGAATCTATATATAATAAAAGGGTTATTGCATGAATATTGGTGAACATTGTCCCTCGCAATATATCATATTGCACTCACAAGCTCGTGCAATATGATATAATGCTCTGGACAATATTCACCAATACTCATGCAATAACCCTTTAATATTCACAGTTGTCAAGGTAATAAGTATTAACGATTTCAAATGTAAGGACCAATGCAAAGGAAATGTATTTATAAAGGGTATATGTTTATTTAAGGAATATTTGAAATTTTGGATCAGGCTATATGACATAACGTAGTTTGGGTCAGTTTACGCTTAATAACCCGTGAAGCGGTTGGCGAATGAATATGTTGGTGACGTCACAATACCAACCCAGGTTATCAAGTGTAGTCACAATTTTCTTCAAGCCGATCAGCCAATCAGATTCCAGTATTAAAATAAAACTAAATTATTATGCTTTACTATGAGCACGTGTTCATGTGTCTACATTTTGCTTACATAGTATCTAATTGGTTGATATTGTCCCTGCTAAGGTAACAATTTGCTCAATATTTTCATATAAAAAGTTATGTGGTTAATTGTAGGATTCAATTTTGTCATTCGAGCTTCCCCATTCGCATAGCAGAGTAATCGATACCCATCTACTCACCCACAGTTATTTATTGCTTTCTTAACATCTCATATCGATTTTGTTTTCTCAAAAACTTCAATATAACTATTAAGACTGATGTTTATATATATTTACAACCATATATTGTTTTGTTGTAGACTCATTTATATTGTGCAGCGGGCGATGACAATGTTTTTGGACAAATGTATTTGATTAAAATAAAATAAAGCTTATTGTGCTGTCTCGGGGAGCTGATTAACCAAGCACAGACTTTAGAGTTTGCATTTTAAATTATTTATTTTGGGTTGAAATATTGAATAAGAAAATAAAACACGAGTGTTCAGAGGAGTGACCATGATATATTTACTTATAAGCATTATCCCAAATATGTCAATTGTCGCCACTCCAACACGGCCGCTTCCAACGTATGTCATTAAAAAAAACAGATCACGGTATTTGAGTAGAAAGAAATACTTTTTCACCTGAGGCACTACGGCGAGCGATATATCGGTTCAAAAGTCATACGTCAGTGTTACCAAACACCAGAAACGTTTTCACCTCGATGGATATCCAGAACTCACCTGGATTAACAAATGGCATAAACAAACTCGACACATTTTAGCTTAAGCATATTTTATTGTTTTATAAATGTACAATTAGATTGGAAGTAAGTTATATCAACTTAGTACATCCGCTCCATACAATAAAGTTACACACATAAAAATGACAATGACAGCAAGCTACATATATAATACATGTATGCATAAATATATGTGATAAACAGAAGTGGTGGGGGATTAAAGGGATTGAGTGCAAATGTATGATATCATCCTGAGTACAGAGTATAATTTCATATCATCGAAATCTATTAGTATTATGTATATATTTTTGTACATTGCTAGGCACTATTAAATTGTTTTCATCTGTTAAATTATCATAGCCAATTAATAAGTTTTCAATTGACATAACAATAGACGGTGTAATATTCATAAATAATTGCATTCTTACATTCGTATAAAGGGGACATTCTAATAAATAATGAATATAATCTTCTGAAGGGCATCCACAGGGACATGTGAGGTCATTAACTACATTTGCTCGAAGTAAATCTGCTCCCAGTGTACTACACAGGTGTCCGAATCTAGTATGTATAATAATAAATCTTAACTGCAAATATAACGATACCAGTTATCTTCAAGCTACAACATGAACAGGTTGATTACGAACAACCCCTCATGACATACCTATTTGATCTTTTGTACTTTTCCTTTTGACCATTGTGGTATCTGTTCTTCATCAATATACACATTCTGTTTACCCCTTTGGTATCTTCAAACTCTTTTTGACAGCTGTTTTCAAAGATCATATTATACTGTGTCCTATCCCAAAAGTTGTTTCTTAAGATCATATTATACTGTGTCCTATCTTAAAAGTTGCTTCAATAGATCATTTTGCACTGCGTCCTATCTTAATTGTTTTTCTTCAAATGTTCATGCTGCACTGTGTACTATCTTTAAAGTTGTTTCAAAAGATCATGTTGCACTCTGTCCTATCTTAAAAAGTTGTTTCAAAATATCGTGTTGCACTGTGTCCTACCTTAGCAGTTGTTTCAAAAGATCATGTTGCACTTTGTCCTATCTTAACAGTTGTTTCAAAAGATCATGTTGCAGTGTATCCTATCTTAAGAGTTGTTTCAAAAGATCATGCTGCACTGTGTCCTATCTTAAAAAGTTGTTTCAAAAGATCATGTTGCACTGTGTCCTATCGTAGCCGTTGTTTCATAAGATCATGTTGCACTGTATCCTATCTTAAAAGTTGTTTCAAAAGATCATGTTGCATTGTATCCTATCTTAACAGTTGTTTCCATAGTTGAAAAATGTACATTGTAAGAACAAATATGCATGCCACATCAGACATTTCTACATTCGCCTCAAAATATTTAGAATTTGAAAAAGAAATTCGCACACTCGCCCCAATTTCGCAACAAAACATCTAAGCGACTAAGCATGAATTTTGTGTGGTCTAACCATAATTTTGTAACTGTTTAAAATCATTTGAATGTATTCTTTAATACTTACGTATTCCAATGATTGCCTTTTCTCTAAGTATAGCAACTTCCACTGATGTGACGAATTCAGCTCTGTTGGGTTTATTTCCCTTTCCCATTGATTTCAGCGCATTTCTCTTTGCTACAGAACCCGTCTTGTATGGCTGAATTCTGGTTCCTTTTTAATGCTAATAAAAATTGGGCAGAAATATTTTATTTTCTATTGAGAGACTACAAGTACACACATTTCGTTCACATACTGTAAGCATATTTCGAAAGATCATAGGACCATGAAAACATTTTTGACTTCTTGAACGACAGAAAGTGTGGACGGACATAATGACTACTACAGAGCATCCACAAAAACTTGGCGGGTCCCTAATCACAAGTTCTGAAGCACACTGTGTTGTTCGGGACTCGTGATATTATTTTCAATATTCACGATCCCTAATTAATTATCCTATAAATATCAGACAAATTTACAATGAATGCTTACTAGTTTGAATGTCAGTGCATATCTGATTGGTAAAAAATGTGTACCTTTGCTTTTTTGACAAACATGGTTTCACATACTGATGGATATTTTTTTCTTCTGCACATTGTAAACACGTTCCGTGTAGCATACTTACACCCTCTACTAATGAAGATTTTTTTAACATAAAGCGCAAAGGTGATTCTAAATCTCGGACCCTCTCTCGTACGTACGATACCACTGAAACCGGGAATCCGTGTGCAATAAAAGTCATTTTGCAAGCTTGTTTTACTTATATTGAAATTTTATTAAATCTCTTCTGACATACTGACAATAATTCTTTTTCTGCGTGGAAGTCAACTTTAGAGATCTCGTAAGGATGCACTGGATGAGCGTGAAATTTGCAGATAATTTTCAGATTCGCGAGCATTCATGACCGTGCCTGTCTCTCAAGTGTCTGTCAAGGCTGTTGTACGTGTAATCCAGAGATTGACATTCATTTCATGTCTCTCAAGTGTCTGTCAAGGCTGTTGTACATGTAACTCAGAGATTCTGGTTCATATCCAGTGCTGTTTTTTTTTTAGTGCATCCAGAAAGAATCTAGCCATAATACTGTCAAGGTCTTTGGGGGTATCTGTCCTTGAGCTCTTTCCTCACCATTAGAAGTGAACAAGTTTGTGATCACTTTCCTGTCACTTTTTGTTTTTGTCTGAGTGTTTTTATTTAAGTTTTCTTCTTCACCTGTTAACATACGAAACCCTTTGGTTTGGGACGACATTATTTTTTCTGATCGTCAGAATCCTCATCCAGGTTTGTTGACAAATCTCTGGGGAAGCTCTGCAGCACAAGTTCAACGCACTCGTAATTTGAGCTTTCAGATTCAGCTATCTTAATGGATATAGCCTCTGCTTCCATTCTTGACAGATCGTCGTATCTAAAATAATCTTCAATATGTGCATCCTGCACATCTTCAGAGTTTTTAAACTCTCTGTTTGGTTTGTGTCACTGCATTGTGGCCTTCAACAGACGACTGACATCTCTCGAGACTTTTGCATGCGATTCTCGAAACGTCTAGAGGATTTCGATCTAGCTGGAATAGGACTGACCGGAATCGGGCCAATACGGAGAATATCCGTATTGGACTGGTTTTTGCCGTATTGGGCCAATGAAAATTGTTATATTATGTTGACACACACACACACACACACACACACACGAACAAACACACACACACACACACACACACACACACATGTTTAGGGTGCCAAGTGGGGACATCTGCCACAACCAGGTCATATAGGGACTTCTTTCCCGTTGAGCTTGCATTTGATTTGATATCAGTATTGCTTAAAAAAGAACTTCGTATCATCGCATGCAACAGTTGGTAGCTCAGAAACGTCGTTTTGATGTCATGAATTTAGTGAACTAAATGGGGACACACATATAATACACATTATGATATGAGATTTTCAAATGGGGACTTTCCGTGTTAACAAAGATATTCAACTGGGGACATTAGTGTGTGCATGGAATGTATACAAACGGGGTCATATTAGTTGCGTATAAGCACAGTCCAATTATGATTTGAGATGAATCATCTGGATCAGATCCACTGCGCAATGGAAGAACTTAGTTCATCGTATGCAACAGTTGGTAGCTCAGAAACGACATTTTGATGTCATGAATTTAGTTAACTAAATGGGGACACACAGATTATACACAGTATAATATGAGATTTTCAAATGGGGACTGTTCGTGTTAACAAAGATATTCAACTGGGGACATTAGTGTGTCAATGGAATGTATAACAGAGATCGACAGTTACTGATAAGCGCTAAAAATAGATTCCCCCAATTATCTCTCAGATTCGGTTTCAGAATGTAGTACAAACAATGCCAGTCTGTACTACATATTCCAATGGCGATAATGCAGAATTGAGTGAAAAACAGAACTTTGTCGGAGAAAAAAAAAGAAATTCCACGAAGCTACAACACACTGTTCCTACGAAACATGTGATAGTACACATTTAACCATTACAAATAAAAATTTACTTTGATTTTCCTATATATTTCAGCTAAATATAAACCCTAAAAATTAACAATCCTGTTTATATTATGTACAAATAAAAACCACTCATATAAACATAATGAGCAAATAAACAATCAAAATATAAACAAGTCTGAATGTTTTGGTATAAAATTTGTTAAAATCTCACCAGAAATGACTTCACAATATTTTTTTGAAAAAATATGGTTTTGGTTGATTAAATAGGGATTTTTTTTTTATATGTTGCGAAACCAAAGGATAAATGTTAACGTTGAATTCGGGCATGTGGTCGTGAACTTTTTACGGTGGAAAAAGTCACACGATAGACGTATATTTGTTCCAAACATTTTGTAGGAGGGCAAGGTCCTACGGATCAACACCGGACCCAGTACCAGCAACATATACACCGTTTCAGGTATGACAAAATATTGTCGTGATTTGATTGCATGAAAAAGTGCCGATTTCCATCTCTAAAACGTATATTGTTTTTTTAACGAAATAAAAATCGGTATTGTAATTTATTCTTTTTTGTAAGAGAATATGAATTCTTATATATTATCATCAATAAAAAAAAATTATGGTGTGTGGAAATTCCTCTCAAATATTTAATCAATGGAGAACATTCACCCCTTTTCCCATCAGGACTGGGTTGCTCAAAACGTTGGTTAGTGTTATCCACTGGTTAAATCTAGTTATCCAATGGATAAATTTAACCACCTGTTAATTTTTGTTGCTCAAATTGTATCCACTGGATAAAATGCCTTATTCGGACTGGGTTGCTCAAAACGTTGGTTAGTGCTATCCACTGGTTAAATCTAGTTATCCAATGGATAAATTTAACCACCGATTAATTTTTGTTGCTCAAATTTTATCCACTGGATAAAATGCCTTATCCGGTGGATAAAGTTAACCCATCAAATTTGGCCGGATAAATATTTAACCATTGGTTAAATATGGCAAGACGACAGCAAAAAGAAAGAGTGTATCGGCATATTGAGTTGGATTTCGATGATAGAGAATTCCGGGATAGATTTAGATTATAGAGACAAAGGGCCCGAGTGGCTCCGTGAGTTAGGTAGTTGGAATACCTAACAACTCATACAAGCCTATCACCAATACAGCGCGAGTTCGCGTCAGGCTTTGTAAATTACAAAAAAGGATGCACTTGACTCGCAGCCGCAAGTATTGAAGTTTACCAGTTACTTGTTCGTGGTCGGTGGTTCTCTCCGGGTACTCCGCCTTCTTCTACCACTAAAACTAGTCGCCATGATATAGCTGAAATATTGTTGAAAATGGCGTTAAACACCAAAAATCAAATCAAATCAATCTATAGAGCCACAATTGTGCAGACCAACTCTTGGGTCTCATGTCATACCAGTAGACATACAATTAAAGCTTGCCCTTAGATATTACCTTGCACCAGGGAGTCCGATGAGAGTAATCTATGATACAATGGGATATCATATTTCAAGTGTCTCGAGAGCAGTAAGAGATGTCTCTAATGTTCTGTGTGATATATCTGGACAATATATCACATGGCCCTCTACAGATTTTCAGAGGGACAGACTTAAAACAGGGTTTTATGACATTGTCTATTTTCCTGGCGTTGTAGAGGCAATTGACTGCACACATGATAGAAATACACCCACCACACTTAGACTACGAATACGCCTTTGTTAATAGGAAGGGGTAATATTCTAAAAATGTACAGGGTGTGTTTGATCACACAGGTAATTTGTAATCTTAAGTTATTTAACCCCCTTTTCCGTTCGATACCTATTTCATGAAATATATAGGTCTTCAAATATAAATAACAGGAATGTTAACGTATAAGATAACTGGCAACCGACTCCACTTTTGTGTTACTGTGGTTTAAATAATGTGATGTTATTTTAGGATTCCACTTTTATTAGAAAATACATTGTAAATTGTATTTTAAAACAAATTAAAGTGTAAATCACCAGAAAATGAAAACTAGCCGAAACAAGATTATGCCTAGAATTTGCCACGCCTTCTGGTTAAAAAATCCGTTTAAAAACGCCTTCATTTTTTTTTTTTAAACCATGTACCCTATGTAGACGGATCGACAGTAATAAATATCTTAAAATAATAGTTCTTGTTAACTATGCACTTTTTTATTGGTCTAAATATAATGCTAAGAAATGGCAATCCGCAGCTACAAATAGACTTCAAAAACCAATAAAGAGGGATCAACAAATATCCTTAAAGTAGTGAATCTGTATCCCGTATTTGCAAATTTTGAAAGGGTGTATATAGTTGGCTAGAAAAGGAAACATTCATTATTTTGTTTTATAAAAGTACCTGTGTTTTTTGAATAATGAAGAATGAAAAATCCATGACTGACATATTAATTTCTTGGAAAGTACAGAGGACATGTAAAAAGACTATTCCTTTCAGGGGCGGATCCAGGGGGGCGCACCCGGTGCGCGCCCCACCCTAAAATTGGAAAAAATTAAGATTTTTCTTGCGTAAAATCGTGATTTTTACCACGAAATAGCCCAACAAATTTTCGCGCCTCCCTCCGCTCGGCGCGATTTTTTTAAGTGCGCCCCCTTACTTGAAATCCTGGATTTTTTCTAAAAAAAAATCTGATTCCCAATGTTGCTGAAAAAAATATTCTGATTATGGTGGAGGAAAAAAAAGATAATCTGATTCAGAGTTTTT
>MJUT01023287.1:1148387-1164304 GCA_002080005.1 Gigantidas platifrons
CAATCTTTGTTTATATAAGTTATTAAAGGAGAACAAAACCAACTAATGATTTGTGGTTTTACACAATTTAGATCTAATAAAAAATGAAAATATGACGTTTTTAAAGAAATGTTTTACAAGGGTTGATGTTAAAGCACGTTTATATCTTATTGATTTTAAATTTCCCGCTAAACATGGAGGCTGCTATTTATCCCTTATCAGTGACGTCACTCCATCTATTTCGATTTACCTGTTCAGCATCTGCATCAAAACAATAACATCATTTTTGGAATTCCGTCATAATGGATATAAATTCTAATGAAATAGGGTTAATTGCATATTATTGTGAACCTGAATATTCAGAAGAAGAAATGACGAGTCGTAGTCAACATTCAATCGCTGAAGCTTCATCACCTTCGAGGAATGTGTTTGCTGTAAGGAAGCCGATTCTGTTTGCCTAATTTGAATGATCATGAATGCATCACGCAACTTGACAGCTATGACACTTTGATCCTTAATCCTGACGTTTTATCCATTACTTTCATCCAAATGATGAAGTTTAAAAGACAACGTGGTCGTTCCCCAGATGAATTAAGCAACACGTAAGGATGTTATTTTTAAATAACTCTATTCTTACTAGAATTTATCAATAACTCGTAATCCGATTGGATATCGTCACTTATTCTACGTCATTCAAGAGGAATTTATAAATCGATATTTCCGTTAACCAGACTACTTTTTCCCCGGTCATTTCACGCATATAAATCTACGAGCAATGATACTAACAAGGATCTGCCTTCTTGAAAATGTGAAATTCTACATGTCATATTTACAACAATACACAAAAATATTTAAAAATATTACCTTGAACACTTATTTGAGTTAAATTGTATCAAACTTGAAGCGTACACGAAGCTAAATAATCTTTACGTTTCAAACTGGAAGTCTTCATGTGAGGCCAATGACGTCATATTAGTTATGTTCCAAAGTCGTCAATAACATTTCGTGGATTTTTTTTTTCAGTTTACAATCATGTGTATTGTATGTCCATTGTTCGAGACTCTACTTGGGTATTTCTTTAATAGTATTTAGCGTAGAAAAGAACACGATGTCCAAGAATAAGGATTATAAGGATTAAACACTGTGTTTTTAGGAAATTATGTATGTATAAACTCCGGCAGCTCACTCACAAACTTTACATAAAGTCCTTCGGACTTTATTCAGTTTGTGATTGAGTTCCCGTAGTTTATACATAGATAATTTCCTAAAAAACAGTGTTTAATCATATATTAAAGTGCATATCGACTCATGTACAACATATAATTACATTTTATATATATAAATTCCGCAAGTGGTCATTCCAAAGTTTACAAAGTTTTCGCTTCTCTGTAGATTTTGTTGGATCTGGAATCTCAAACAATCTTTTTGCACTCTTCCCTCTGGTGTTTGTACAATTAATAGCTTGACATGAGGGCATGGTAAACCTTTAAAATGCTGTTACCTGTTTACTAACGTATTATTTGTCCATCAGCTATTAACCTATTAACCGAAATAGATGGAGTGCCGTCATACAATATACTTTATGTGCTCTTCAATTCTAGAGAGTTCCACAAGATGTCCAATTCCATAATAAAGCGGGAAATTCAAAATTCGTTTTTTAATCCCCTTATACTTTTCCTGGAGATGAAATATTATGTTTGTTTGATGTGAATATTACATCAAGACAACTATACTTTTACTTTTTAATTAAATGTCTGGATGGTTTTGTTTTCCTTTAATGATTGAAATAAAAAGAAAAGAAACAATGAAATGGATTTGTCAATTTTAATCACATCAAGAATAATCTGATTAACAATAAATTATAATATAATACTTATGAAAAAATGTATCTAACAGCACACATGTTTATGAGCACTAGTTTTAACCTTTAATATCTTTTAAAACCCGTCAAATTCTTCACCGATGTCGTCTTCTGTGAATAGATGGTACATATCACGCAGAATAGAAAGTGGAGTGTCGTCTTCATCATCATTCTCGCCGTCACTTTCATCTTTGTCTTGCCATACACAGTCGTCTTCTGATCCATCTAATGCGTTGGAGATGGTACACTTCCAAAAAGCTTTGATTATGATGTCTGGACTGAGTTCCTCCCATGCCTCCGTAACCCATGTGCAGATTGTTGTCAGCTCAGCTTTCCGCATACGCCCACCAGCCGTAAGTGAATGGTTGTATGAAGATATCGATTGACTCCATTTCTGTCGAAGTGCTGCTTTCATCTGTTTGCTTACGCTTACATCTAAAGGCTGCAACATCGATGTCATCCCACCGGGTTTATTGGATAAATCGGTACGTTCTTCTTCCAACTGGGTCTTTAGGTTTTCTGTACGATGACATCTAAGGGCGTCCAATACAAGCATACTACGTGTCAAACCAAGTCCAGGCCTCCTACCCAATATTCTCTGCAGCCAGTCTCTCAATATTTTGTCATCAAAGCAGCCTTTTTCGTTGATTTGAACTATTACGCCTTTTGGAAATGGCAACTTTGGTTTTTCTTTTAAATGCGATATGTTGCGGTAATTTACCACCGTTTGATGTGCAGGCCAACATCACCGTGAAAGGAGTCTCTTAAGTCATCAACCTGCTTTATATTGTAGAAATCGTACTCAGTGGTTTACTTAAAGTTTTTGTTTTGAGTTTGAAGATAATAAACACAATTCCCGCTACACTATAGCTGAACATGATTTCATTCTAAATATAGCTGAAATGTTATACTGTCAACGTGACGCTAAGCAGTAAGCCAATCAATATATACAGTCCGACAAAAGATAAGCACCACCTGACTTGTTTCAATAATATCTTTTCTAATAATGAACTTATTTCAAATCGGTTTGCTGTTTTCGTTACCTGTACACACATACTTACTTACCTGTGAAACATGTTATTAATATGTTTTTATTTATGTGTATATGACAGGGTGTGTAAAGTGCCACGTGTACTTTTCAACATTTGTGTTTGCGAACGAAAGCTGATTTTTTTTGTTATAGTTTTAAGTTTCATTTTCTATTGGTTTGGTATGGTGCGGCGAAAATTAACCATACCAGAAAGGTGGCAAACTGTTGGCATGCATAACGCTGGTTTTAGCCATAGAAGGGTGGCAGACCACTTCAGTGTTAACAATTCCATCATTGTACGACTGCTGCAGCGTTTTCGTCAAACCTGGAATGTTACTGACCGTCCACGTGCAGGTAGATCTCACAAAACGACGCCGAGAGAGGACCGGCTCATATCCAGACGGGCGTGGCAACGGCGTTCAGTACAGCTGGTGCACTTCGTGGTAATTTATCGCTTGGAGGCCACATTAACACGCGCACTGTAATCAGACGCCTCCACCATCAGGGAATGCGAGCGCGACGACCCATACGTCATTGCCATGCTCGATTTGACTGGTCACATGATCATTTGGGGTGGACTATTCGCACATGGAGACGGTTTCACAGGTCTGATGAAAGTCGTTTTTTGTTACGCTCTACCGACGGTCGTGCAAGGGTTTGGCGCCAACGAAACAGTTTATTTCAGAACAACCACATTTTGGGCACAACTTCTTTTGGGAGTGGGGGTCGAATTGTCAAGGGTTGTTTTTCCTTTGACTGTAAGTTGGACTTGTACGTTCTTGATGGTAATCTGACAGGCCACAAATACCGTGACAATGTGCTCGCTCTACGCGTAGTCCCCCATTTCGACAATCATGGGTTGGCTGACAGGCCAATGTTCATGGACGACAACGCTAGGCCACATAGATCCCGAATTGAACAACATTTTTTTTATAGCAAGAGGCTGTTCAGACAATTCCATGGCCTGCGATGTCGCCAGACATGAACTCTACTTTATTGGCCGAAAAATTAACCGACGCAATCCAAAATGTCAAAATATTGACGAATTAAGAACTGCTATCTTACAGGACCGACAACAGTTCCCCTAAGAACGGCTTAGGCGTCTTGTGCGAAGCATGACGAGGCGTGTTACATAACTTCACAATAAACGCGGTGGATATACTCTGTTACATTATTCAGTATTAAAATAAACAGTCTTGCTAAAGTCTTAAGTGAAAACATTGAGGGTTCTCTCTATGTAGATGACTTCCTGATATGTTATCGGGGCAAAAATATGAACACCATTGAAAGACAATTACAACTATGTCTAAATAAGATAGAAAAATGGGCAATGGAGAATGGATTTAAATTCTCTAGCTCAAAAACTGTAGGGATGCACTTTTGTAATAAGATGACTCCGTCCAGATCCGGAGTTAGAATTATACAATTCCCCTATAAAAATAGTCACAGAAACTAAATTTTTAGGCCTTCTTTTTGATAGTAAACTTACCTTTCTACCCCATATTAAAATGCTTAAAAATAGGAGCCTTAAAGCTCTTAATATTTTAAAATTTGTGTCCAGTACCGACTGGGGTGCGGATAGCACGCTTTTATTAAAATTTATATAGATCGTTGATTCGATCAAAATTGGATTACGGGTGTATCGCTTACGGTTCATCCCGTCCATCGTATATCAAGTTACTAGATACAGTCCATCATCAAGGATTACGACTCTCACTTGGACCGTTCAGAACGTCTCCAGTTGTGAGTTTGCATGTTGAAGCAAACGAGCCTTCCCTTGAAAATAGACGTATCAAACTTGGCATGCAGTATGCAACCAAATTGAAGGCTTATCCTTCAAATCCTACACACGACTGTGTTTTCAACCCTCTATTTGAAAATGTTTACGATAAATAACCCAATACAATTCAATCTTTTGGACTCCGAGTAAAATCACACTTTGAAAATTCTTATATAAATTTGGATGACATAGCACCTACTGTAATTCCTGAAAACCCTCCATGTTTAAATCCAAAACCTACTTTTAATTTTGAACTTACACAACCCAAACAATCTAATACAAACCCTTTACTAATTCAGCAACATTTTCCTGAAATTATATCTGTAACATCTGAATACTCTGCAATATATAATGATGGTTCAAAGGATGGTGAAAGGGTAGCGTCGGCAGCTGTTTTTGGACATCAGGTCTCCTCTGTTCGAATACCATCTGCCAGTTCGATCTTCAGAGAAGAAATTAATGCAATACTTCTTGCCTTGAAGTTCGTTGCCTCTTCTGAAAAGAGTAAATTCATGATCTGTTCCGATTCTCTTTCTTGCCTGTTGGCAACTTAGAGCTGTTAAACTCAAAACCCTTTTATTTTAAAAATTGTTGAAATCTATAAAAGCCTTGTTGCTATTGGTAAACATGTAATTTTTACATGGATCTCTAGTCATATAGATATCCATGGGAACACAGTCGTTGACCGGGAAGCCAAGAACGCATTGGATGATCCTGTATCAAATTGTTCTATTCCTTATACAGATATTATACTTTTTATAGTGAAATATATTTTAAAACGTTGGCAAGATAGCTGGGACCAGCAAATTTATAACAAATTACACGAAATGCATTCCCTAGTTGGCAAGACTCCTTGTTCTTACGGTCTAAATCGGAAGGAACAGGTAGTCTTGACCAGATGTCGTATAGGTCATAGTAGACTTACTCATAGCTATTTGTTAAATAACGAAGAACGACCGGAATGTATTCCGTGTAATTCTAATTTTCCATTAAAACATGTCTTGATTGATTGTGTGGATGTTGCCAATGTTCGGCAGATATTCTACAATACCAACAGTTTATCTAATATATTTACAAATGTCGCAGGCGACACAATTTTGCGATTTTTAAAAGAAATTAATTTGTATGCAAAAATATAGTCATATAATATATGTTCTAGATGCATGGTTTTATATTTTTAATGTTTCTTTTATTTGTACAACCCCCTCCCAGAGGGTGTGCCGGGGTAGAATAGGCACCAGGTTTCCCCGTCCTAGAGGCATTAGTCCTCTAAAAGGGGTCATCCCTGCGGGAACCCCAGGGTATAGAAATGTGACCGAGAGTTTCTTCGGCTTGAAGGAGCATCCGTCGGTTGTGCGGGATGTAGAAATTCACAGCCATCCCGTCCTTCGGATGAGACGTAAATAAAACCGAGGTCCCGTGTTGAGAGATTGCCACCCTCTTCGCACGTTAAAGAACCTAGCGTAACAGCTCATTATGAGCATTATGCTCATGATGAGTGGTCCATAGGAGACCTGTTGCACTGGCAAAATTATCCGTCCCTACCCATCACATTTCCTTTTTTCGAGTCCCGTGTCGTTAAAATTATGCTCGTCCTGAATATAGCTGAACAATTGCTTGCTGGACGTTAAACACCAATCAATCAATCAATCAATCAATCAATCAATCAATCAATCAATCAATCAACGTTATTGACTTTTATGCCTTATACATACGCACAATAATTGCATTTAAAAATTCTTAAAATCTGAAGACTCTGCATTTTAATGCAATGTTAAAAATTTCCATCAAAAACAAACTGGTTTTACGTTTTTCCAGCGCCTGTTTTGAACCCCGTTTTTGCCACGTCATAGTCACGTCTTTCAGGATGATAAATACTTTGTAGATTGGTAATTTTAGAGGCCATGGTGTAGTCTTTTAAGAAGTGTAAGAAAAATGGTGATATCTATTTTATTGTTTTGACAGTATTGATGTAAAAAAAATATATCGATAAAAATATAGGGTGGTGCTTAACTTTTGTCGGAGTGTATATATGAAAATCCCCTTTAATGGTATCATGAGGGGAACAATGACTGACAAATAGTATTTGCAATGAATTGTTTTTGGACAATTTTTGTTTCAATGAATTCAACAATATTAAATTATAATTTGTTTCTTCTCGGATCGACTACGCATTCCGGTTGCGGATAAATACCGCGTTGCATTGTGGAACAGGTTGCGTCCCACATGCCTAAACGACAACGAAGGAAGACAAAATAATGAGCGAAGGAGCGTTGAATTAAGAATAATATTAGAAGATCGAAAGTAAGCTTTGGATAATAATAAATGTATTGCAGCAATTATAATGGATCTATCAAAGGCAATTGACTGTCCACACACACAGTTTACTAATGTTAACATTAAAAGCTTATGGTCTGTCAGAAAATTCTCTAATATATATAAGAAGTTGCTTAGAAATCAGAAGACAACGCATTAAAATTTGTAATAACTACAGTAAATGATTGACATGTATGATTGTGTGTTACGTCAAAAGGAGTTCGATCTTCAGAGAAGAAGCTAATGCAATACTTCTTGCCTTGAAGTTCGTTGCCTCTTCTGAAAAGAGTAAATTCATGATCTGTTCCGATTCTCTTTCTTGCCTGTTGGCAACTTAGAGCTGTTAAACTCAAAACCCTTTTATTTAAAAAATTGTTGAAATCTATAAAAGCCTTGTTGCTATTGGTAAACATGTAATTTTTACATGGATCTCTAGTTATATAGATATCCATGGGAACACAGTCGTTGACCGGGAAGCCAAGAACGCATTGGATGATCCTGTATCAAATTGTTCTATTCCTTATACAGATATTATACTTTTTATAGTGAAATATATTTTAAAACGTTGGCAAGATAGCTGGGACCAGCACATTTATAACAAATTACACGAAATGCATTCCCTAGTAGGCAAGACTCCTTGTTCTTACGGTCTAAATCGGAAGGAACAGGTAGTCTTGACCAGATATCGTATAGGTCATAGTAGACTTACTCATAGCTATTTGTTAAATAACGAAGAACGACCGGAATGTATTCCGTGTAATTCTAATTTTCCATTAAAACATGTCTTGATTGTTTGTGTGGATGTTGCCAATGTTCGGCAGACATTCTACAATACCAACAGTTTATCTAATATATTTACAAATGTCGCAGGCGACACAATTTTGCGATCTTTAAAAGAAATTAATCTATATGCAAAAATATAGTCATATAATATATGTTCTAGATGCATGGTTTTATATTTTTAATGTTTCTTTTATTTGTACAACCCCCTCCCAGAGGGTGTGCCGGGGTAGAATAGGCACCAGGTTTCCCCGTCCTAGAGGCACTAGTCCTCTAAAAGGGGTCATCCCTGCGGGAACCCAAGGGTATAGAAATGGGACCGAGAGTTTCTTCGGCTTGAAGGAGCTTCCGTCGGTTTTGCGGGATGTAGAAATTCACAGCCATCCCGTCCTTCGGATGAGACGTAAATAAAACCGAGGTCCCGTGTTGAGAGATTGCCACCCTCTTCGCACGTTAAAGAACCTAGTGTAACAGCTCATTATGAGCATTATGCTCATGATGAGTGGTCCATAGGAGACCTGTTGCACTGGCAAATTATCCGTCCCTACCCATCACATTTCCTTTTTTCGAGTCCCGTGTCGTTAAAATTATGCTCGTCCTGAATATAGCTGAACAATTGCTTGCTGGACGTTAAACACCAATCAATCAATCAATCAATCAATCAATCAATCAATCAATCAATCAATCAATCAACGTTATTGACTTTTATGCCTTATACATACGCACAATAATTGCATTTAAAAGTTCTTAAAATCTGAAGACTCTGCATTTTAATGCAATGTTAAAAATTTCCATCAAAAACAAACCGGTTTTACGTTTTTCCAGCGCCTGTTTTGAACCCCATTTTTGCCACGTCATAGTCACGTCTTTCAGGATGATAAATACTTTGTAGATTGGTAATTTTAGAGGCCATGGTGTATTCTTTTAAGAAGTGTAAGAAAAATGGTGATATCTATATTATTGTTTTGACAGTATTGATGTAAAAAAAATATATCGATAAAAATATAGGGTGGTGTTTAACTTTTGTCGGAGTGTATATATGAAAATCCCCTTTAATGGTATCATGAGGGGAACAATGACTGACAAATAGTATTTGCAATGAATAGTTTTTGGACAATTTTTGTTTCAATGAATTCAACAATATTAATTTATAATTTGTTTCTTCTCGGATCGACTACGCATTCCGGTTGCGGATAAATACCGCGTTGCATTGTGGAACAGTTTGCGTCCCACATGCCTAAACGACAACGAAGAAAGACAAAATAATGAGCGAAGGAGCGTTGAATTAAGAATAATATTAGAAGATCGAAAGTAAGCTTTGGATAATAATAAATGTATTGCAGCAATTCTAATGGATCTATCAAAGGCAATTGACTGTCCACACACACAGTTTACTAATGTTAACATTAAAAGCTTATGGTCTGTCAGAAAATTCTCTAATATATATAAGAAGTTGCTTAGAAATCAGAAGACAACGCATTAAAATTTGTAATAACTACAGTAAATGATTGACATGTATGATTGTGTGTTACGTCAAAAGGAGTTTTCAAAGGAAGAACTACTAAAACGCCCCTGATGGAATGTGTAAAAGAAAATACAAAGATAAAATCCATGGAATATGGTGCCATGCTTAAGAAAAAAGCATATTTAAATCGCCGCTTGAAGCGACTAAATGGCCAGGGTATTTGAGTTAGAATAATCGAGGTGGTACCACCAGTAGTTGAAACTCAAGGGACTGAGGGAGAGCCGGATCACGAACTGTCGTCAGATGATGACATTGCACAATCGATCCTGGAAGCCTAATAGGAGAGATCAGTGATAGCCTAGATGAAGATGGTAGTGTGTTCGGGGTCATCGACAAGCAAGCAGAGGCGAGTGGTAAAGTTAGTCAACAAGACAAAACACCAGAGAATGATATTGAACAAGGTAGAACAATAAGAACACGTTTTTCGCCAACTCCTGTATGCACACCGGTAAAGCATGTAATGCAATTAGAGATGACGAAGCCCCTCTTGAGAAAATTACAGGAACAGATTTAACACATGCTCCCAACTTGATAAGAAAATGGAGAGGTTGGTTGGTTTTATTGTGCTTATGCAATGCATAGTAGATGTATCACATAATCTAAAAATTTTTAGCCGATTTACATAAACCGGAAGTGATCTTTATTGACCTTTGTCATCAAGTACAGACAGGAGTTAGGAGATACACTTTTCACCATTCAAAATATTAAACATATGTGCTTTCAAATAATGTCACCATCCATAAAAGGCCTGAAATTATTTTGACATTTTTGGTTTCAATGAATTCAACAATAATATGAGACAGGCACAACCTGTTTGAAGGACGAAGTCCTATAATGTTTAGAAGGAGGAATGAGAAGGGAATGTATTATTTTTTTCAAGCATTTTTTAAAGTTTTTTTGTTTTTTTTTAATTTCGCTGGAATGTACCACCACCAATAGTGACATTTACCTGTGATTGTAGGGTGCTCCGAGTAAACGGAGGAATTTACTTACAAGAACAACAAAAAATGGCTGTTCCGTTCATTTAACCTACGCGCTCTTCCACCGATAATCTCGTAGATAGAGATATTTTTATTAAAATTTTATTTCAAGTTTGTTTTGATTTTGCATAGAGTAAATAATTAAAGAATTGGCAATTTTTCATTGAAATATATTTCTTTTGCGTTTCTAAATATCAATTGATCTATCTTTTTAAACTTCTAGTGAACAGATTTGTGGCTATCAATATTCCTATGAAAAATCATATAGCTAAAAGGACTTCGTCCTTCGTTAAATTATAATTTGTTTCTTCACGGATCCACTACGCATTATGGCTGCCTATAAATACTGCGCTTCATTGTGGAACAGCTTGCGTCCCACATTCCTAAACGACAGCGAAGGAAGACAAAATAATGAGTGAAGGAGCGTTGAATTAAGAATAATAATAGAAGATAGGAAGAAAGCTTTGAATGCTAATAAATTTATTGCAGCAAATCTATCAAAAGCATTTGACTCTCCATACACACAGTTTACTAATATTAACATTAAAAGCTTATGGTCTGTCAGAAAATTATCTAATATATATGTAAGACTCAGATCGACGTCCGGACTCAAATCGACGTCCAATCCTCAAATCGGCGTCCAATTCTCAAATCGACGTTCAATATGACGTCACTGATGTATACTCCAAAATACGTCACACTCGTTAGGACATGGTTTTGAAACAATGATGGAGAAGGGAAAAGACCAGATTCAGAGTACATTGTACATTTAGACAATATAGGTAATGGTGTCTTTTTATATGAGATTTATTTGGATGAGGCTAAGAAACAGGGGTAATACGAGGCTCTCCCGAGCTAACCCCCTGTTTCGTGACGAATACAAATAAATCTCATATAAAAAGACACCATACCTACTGGTCGGGGAGTAGTTCTCGCCATTTTTTACATTTTTTATCCAATATTAAAAAAAAACAGTCGAGAAACCTTTGTTTCACCCCATTATTATTTTGCATGAACCATAATGATTTACCTACGAAATGGATTTTCATAAAGGAAAGCGCACGCTGATCGGGGATCCATTATTACGATGTTGCGTTTTTTAACAGAAAATGGCCGCAACAGAAGCAATTCTCGCCAACTTTCAAAAAATATTGTTTTTGTGAAGCTAAAGCATCAAAAGGAAAGAAAAACGACATTTTATAAAATTAAAACCCTTTCTTAAAAAGTTAACAGGTTTTTGCGTTAGTTTGTAGAAAACACTTATAATTATTCATCGCTGTTTTAAAGGCTCTCATGCCATCCCCACGCCGCTCCGCCATTCCGTAAAATACATCCTTTTCAACAGTGGTTTACCTGATAATTTTCATTTTATTGATGAAAAGTAATAATTCCAGCTTTTCTAGAATTAATTTTAATATTTTGTCCATGTTTTATGCCCAATGTGATAAAATAGGATCCATGTATAAATTAGCGGTCAATGTAATTGATGACGTAAATAGTGCATGCGCAGGCGGCCATTTGCATCCACATGGAATCTATTTTTATTCTGCAACCGTGAGTATTTTGGATTGTAGGGATGAGTAATAAGGCAAAGTGTGACACTTTTTAGAAAGATCTTAAAGATTTGTAGAGATATATTGGAAATATGGTGTCACTAGATTCTCCGATGATCATACCATGTGTTTTTCTATTTTAAGAGTACCAACACACGTGACCCCCTGTTAATGTTATGACAGAATGTGGGGTGCAGTAGGGTTTTTATCCGATTTTAACGATATTTCACAATGTAATTCGATAAAAATTAATACTAAGGATTAGTACGACGTTCTTTAATGATGGTGAAAAAATCAGACGAAAATTCGCGAGTGATCGCGCTAAATGAGACAGTTGGCGAGAATTGCTTCTTGGCGAGAACTACTCCCCGACCAGTATATTGTTTTTATACTGCAATACTATATTTTTTTCTCACTGTTTTCTATATAAAAAAATAATTAAAATTCGTATTCTCCGTCATGGGCCTCATTTAAAAATGCTTTATACAGGACATTGTCCAGTATAAAGCAAAACTTCCAAAAAAGGGCGTGGCCTAGCTGCTTTATAGTGGACATTGTCCAGTATAAAGCAGAAGTTTATACGACCCCTTTATCAATGCTGTAAAGCTACCAATTACAGTATAACCTACTTTAGCGGACCCTAACCCTAATCCTAACTTAATTTTAACCCTAACCTTCGCCCTAATCCTAAACCTAACCCAAACTCTAACCCTAACCTTAACCCTAACCATAAACCTAACACTAACCCTAAGCTTACCCCTAAGCCTAACCTTAACCATAATCATAACCTTAACCTTAACCCTAACCTTAATCCTAACCCTAAACCTAAACCTAAACCTAAACCTAACCCTAACCATATTCCTAACCCTAACACTAACCCTAAGCCTAAACCTAACCCTCACCCTAACCCTTACCTTAACCCTAACTCTAACTCTATGCCTAACCCTAACCCTCGCCCTAAGCCTAACCTTAACCCTAAATAATATTAATGAATTGGAAAATGCTTTAAAAACACAAAACAAAACAACAACTTTAAGAAACAGATAAAAAAAACACGCAAAACAAAACTGTGATTACAATTATTTTTGACGGCAAACTTTGATTGTACTTTGTAAACGGACGTGTTGTAGATATGCGAGTTTGGAAAGGACGCCGATTTGAGAATATTCTAAAATTGGACCGTGATTTGAGATAATGACGTCAGTGGACGCCGATTTGAGGAGTGGACGTCGATTTGAGTCCGGACGTCGGTCTGAGTCTATCATATATAAGAAGACAACGCATTAAAATTTGTAATAACTACAGTAAATGGGATGCATTATTCAAAGTGGTGCCATAGGTTTCAATCCTAGGCCAAGTACTACTTAATGTTTTTTTTAAATGATATGTGTCACTTTGTTCAAGATAGTACTATATATAATTATACAGATGCCAATACCTTTTCTTACTATACTAATATAAATACAGTAGTTACAACTCTAGAAAATGATAGGGCATAAACTTAATAAGGCTGGTTTTCAAAAAAATGAATGAAAGCAAATCCGGGTAAATTTCAGGCTATTGCCATTCGTACTGAAACAAATAGTCCCAATTTATCTTTTGATTTAAAAGGAAATACAATTACATTTGAATAAAATGTTAATCTTTTAGGTGTAATCATTGATTCTCAGCTAAATTAAAAAAAAACAATTCAAACATAGAACGGCAGCGAAACGAGAACACCATAAGGCCGAACGTACGATGCGGAAGACCAAGCTGATTATCAACAAAGAGATCTACCAAGAACAATGTAGAATTTCAAACCGATTATTGCTTAAATGTAAGAAAGACTTCTATTCGAACAAAACAGCCGAAGTTGGTAGTGACCAGAAACAACTCTACAGACTCACCAATGTTCTAATTGGTAACAAACGCGAAGTGATACTACAATCTCATCATATCGAACAGCAATTGTCAAATACTTTCGGTGAATTTTTCATGGGGAAAATCGAAACAATCCGAAATAATGTATGTGCATCTGGTGACATGGACAACTGTGATATACTTAGAGCTGATATGAAATTTGAAGGAGTTCCACTCACTAATTTTTCACCTGATTCCTACATATTTTCTAAAAACTTGTTTAGACAGCATTGCCCACGTTATAACAGCAATTGTAAATATATCTGTTACTGAAGAATTTGTTCCAAAGTCGTTTAAGGAGGCTATTGTACGATCACTTTTGAAAAATCCAGGCTTGGATAAAGATGTGCTGAAAAATTATCGTCCTGTATCAAACTTATCGTTCATATCACAGATTCGTGAAAAGGTGGTAGCTTCACGTCTTGAATGTCATTTACAGCCAAATTCACTTTTACATGATTTGCAATCTCCATACCGTACCGGCCATTCAACTGAAACGGCTCTTTTACGCGTTCATCATGATATTACATTAGCACTGGATAACAACTCTTGTGCCGTTCTAGTTATGTTGGATCTGTCAACTGCTTTCGACGTAATATACCACAAAATTNTTTTTCAACGTTTTGAATATTCCTTTGGCATTAGTGGACCGGCTTACCATGGCTTAGATTGTATTTAACAAACAAAACTCAGCGTATTGCGATTGGATCTGTTTTTCTAATGATATGCACCTAACATACGGTGTGCCACAAGGATCTGCATTAGGCCCCAGACTTTATTGTCTGTTTTCTAATCCGATCGGTGAAATAGAGTCTGTGTGTATTACATGTGGTAGTGAATAGAACACATTATACAAGATTATCTATACAAAAATGTACATATATGTAAAATAATGTGTTTGATTCCTCATAGTCGACTTGCGTTTTTTCATGTATAAATCCAAAGAATACAATGGTATGAATATATTGGATTAAATATTAAGTGATCAAAGACCGAAAGATGTGATGAATTAAGTGATTGAATATTTATTTAATGATTCAGAAAGACATGAATAATTGTAGTTTTTAGTTGACAAGAAATCAGGATTCAGCCATAATACCTACATGTACATATTAAGATGCAGTAAACACTGAAACATAATTTTGAGATCATGCAGATAATTCAATTTAATTGTTAATAATAAAAAAAAATTTAAAGTGAAGTTGTTTCTCTTTCAGTACATTGTTTAATGACATGTTATGTGTATAACAGTTCCCACAATTGTACTATGGGAAACACTATTGTTGTAGTTTTATTGGTACAAAATGTACTTGTAAAGATATGCCACATTATGACCCAAAGGGTTTTTATATTATACACTACAATACATACACAAACTTTTGATCCATCATTTGTTCATCGGAGGTTAGGTGTTTAACACCACTTTCAAAAATATTTCAGTTACTACTTTTGTGGTAGATATTGGAGTACCCAGAGAAAAACACAGACCTGTCGCAAGTCACTGAAAAACTTTTATCACATAATGTTTTATCAAGTACACCTCGCCATGCATGGGGTTCAAACTCACAACATAAATGGTGATACTATTGTCTAGATAGGCAACAATTGCACAGGTAGTTGTAAATTCAACTATCATACGATCACGACGGTCAAGTTCAGTTAAGATGAAAGGTAATTGTTTTATTGATATTGATGGAATTTATGATTATCACTATTATAAACTTTCTTTTCACATCAATCAATGAAAATAATTGGTTTGCTGAAAGTATGTTTTTCAATGTGTTACAGGAATCCGTATGCATATGCATACCTTGGGAATATGAAGAGTTGGACCATATATCCAGATAAATTAATTTTAGAGTCACATGTCATTTTATACGTGTTTTGATTGGTTTAAAAAGTTGAGGTTATTTTCATATGTACTGAATCTGGAAATAGACGTCATTCTCAAGGTGTCGTGTGCCATTGTCATCAGGCGATTTTTTTTAAATGAGGCACCTTTGGGGTTATAAAAATTGTTTTCCGATTATTTGCCATATTTAAAAAAATATATATATATTTTTCAATATTATAACAAAAAAAGTTTGAATTAATTTATATGGATTGATCGAAATTATTTGTTCGGTTCATTAGAAATAACCTCAATCAGGTTGTACACACCCTTGCGTAACCTGCAGTGCATGTATATCTTCATGAACCGAACACAAATTG
>MJUT01023287.1:1165636-1199861 GCA_002080005.1 Gigantidas platifrons
TTAATTCTAGAAAATATAAGAAATGACACTCCTAATCAATAATATTAATACAGACCCTTCCCTTTCTTTGTATCTTTCTATGATGCCCTTCTTCAATTTGAAATTTACCTAGATCTACACAAATTCTGAATTTACTAAATATTTTTTGCTTTCCAAATTTCAATGTGAAAGATAGTAATTTATTTTACCAAGATGGTTGATACATTTTAACAATAGAACATATTTTGATGAATGAATTGGGACAATTTGGGTTGCATTTCAGGTTTCAATTTTCATCATAAAATTTAAAATAGAAATCCATGTTTTACACAGGATATGCTATTGTGAAGGACAAGTCCAAAATACCAAAGTCATTTATTCATTGCAAATAAAACCTCTGACAAGACAAGGTAATGAAGATAAAATAAGATATTTTTATATAAAAGGTGGCACATCTTGGTCATCTAGTAACTATGGCATTAATTAGTGGGAAATTCAGACAACATTGATTGAAAACTAACTCTTTGTTGATCCTACCACAGGCGCTTGTAATATGAAATCACCCCCCTTTTTCTTTAGCTTTCTGTTTACACATTTATTTTCAATAACATTCCTTTATTCTTTACTGTCTTTGTTACTTTATTAAACATGTATATATCCATACAATCGTGTGGTAATACCATCTTAAATGTGTCTTCTATTGTTATTATCCAAAAAGCAGTAGAGAGGGCATACACATGTAAGATTCTACGGTAACGTTGTTGTCAGATATTTCAGCAGATAAACAATACAAATTAATTTGTTAAGAAGGGAGAGCTCTTTAAAATCACATCTGTGAAACATGTAATTAAGGAAAATTGTTACTACGTTGATTATTAAAAATAAATGAAAATGAAAACGACGATTGCAGTATATATACCTGACGTTTGCTGTGACGTAACTTATCCGGAATATTTACACGTCCGCAATCGATATTACAAAAACCTTACGTCCTTAAAGTGTTTTAAAATAATCGTTTTTTAGCATTTGCTTAATAAATATAAAAAAAAACGGAATAGAGCAATGGCATCCCGAAGTCTGATCTTGGAAAAATTTTAACAGTCAACAGACTTGATCATTAGATACGATAATTTCCTATGGCAAAGAATACAGGGATTGAACGTAGCAAGAAAAATCTCATAGAACTCGGAAAAGGGGGGTTTTCTGGCATATTTGGCCTTTCAATCTATTCCCACCTTTAATAAAATGAAATTCAACACTTTGCCACGCACTTTTCTTGAAAAATAGGATATCCCAATCCACTGATTCATTCATTACATGTATTGAACATCGGGATGACGTTGCTCTGTTCGGTTTTAGTGGTGACAATGCTACTTTCTCTTTAATGTGATCACGTGACATCTGTGATTGATTTCTGATATATATTTTTTTTATTTTTAGTAGATCAGTCATAATTTTATTGGTTTATGGCTTAAATAAGTAAAATTAATGCATTATTGCGTGTATTGAACCAAAAAGTAAAAACACGTTTTTTGGGGGATTTTCAATGCATGGACTGCCTTAACATGACTGCGTAAAATGTAATGCAATTGAATACAAAACTCCTTTACATAATTTGAATATGTATTAGACATATGTTTTTTTCTCGTCAGAAACAATAGACGTTCAAAATTAGCATGTCAGTATGTTCACCGCAAATATTACCAGGTTAAAAGTACACAAATAGGCATTTACATCTATTAAAGAAATTTAACACTCGATTATTAGTTAATAGAGCATATTTTTTTTTGACAAAGATAAGGATCAGATTGTATCATCAGTGCCAAAAATAGAAAAAAGTGTTTTGGATATTTAACTTTGAGTTTTTATTATGGACAAATAGACAGAGGCAAGTTTAAACAATGCGTCCATTTAGATAGTAAGACTTACACTGTATCTAGATGGACATAAAGTCAGCACGATAGCCGATGATAATGGACTGACCCATATTTTTATGAAAATTAAGAGTGTCCCCAATTTGTATTCCTATATTCAGAATTATTTCCCCTTCTTATAACCATTTTGATAAACAAAATTTAGGTTTTTGAGAGAAAAATTAAAATAGTAATACAACTCACGAGATAAATAAATGGTGCCGTCTCGTTCCTATTTTAAGAAAAAAAGCAGTTTCAGAATATTGTTGGGTTGTTCTTAAAAAGGAAGAATGAGAATCAACCGCAATATTCTATAGTATGCAATGCAATAACAGACTCTCGTATGGCCATTTAGGTTGACATACCTAATTTAAGGGCTTCAAACTAACATTTCTTGGGGGAAGACTTCTGCTGCTGCAATTGTGCTGTTTCAGGGGGTAAAGTCGGAGTTTCATAGTGTTCCACTCCTCATATTAATTTAAAGTCAGACTTTGTTTCGATACAGATTGTCGTTGGGGTAATACCTACACTTCCTGTGCAGTGTGTTTCCTTGTTACTGGGAAACGACTTGGCCGATGACACAGTTATAATGAATCCAATAGTCTACGAGAATGAATTAGAAAATACAGAGGTTTTTCCAGCTTGTGCGGTAACTACAGCCATGGGAATGAATCTCGAAGAAGAGGAGACTTTATTGCAAGATGGTAACACAGACACAAGTGATGTTGAAACAACACATATTGGTTGCACATGTGAATGATAACTTTTTATATGATAATGGTGATGCAAAGTATGTCTCGTTATTCTACAGATTCGGACCGAAATCCCTCACATTTGTTAACAAAATCAAAGATTAACAAGATGGGGAATAACATTGAAATAATACAATCTGATTATTAAACATATTAAAGACACAGATAATGTCATAGGTGATGCTTTGTCTAGAGTTGGATAAGATTGCTATGAATTTATACAGGGATTTATTGTAAAAATATCCTATCCAACCTGATTTCTTCGATATGTTGTCAATATGCTCACCGCAAATATTGCCAAGTTTAATTTCATGTTTCTTCCACTAAAAGTACACAAGTAAGCAAGACATTTACATTTAGTAAAGAAATTTAACACTCGAGTGTGTATATTGTTATGTATGTGTAATACATTTGATGTATTATTCGTTAATGGAGGATATTATTTGTTGACAAAGATAAAGACAAGATTGCATCATCAGTGCTAACAATGGAAACACATGTTTATCAATTCTTTAAATATGGAACCGTCCTGGCCTTGATCGTATGGTGGTTATATTTACACCTACCTGTGCAATCAGTGCCTATCACAACTAAAGTTGTGGGTTCGAACCTTGTATTAAAGGGGACTATTCTGCACGCTCTACAGGAAAGTAAATCCTGGAAAATGTATAATTTTAGAATCAAAGTCGGAAATATGTAATTGGTTTATTTTCAAGAGGTTGTTTCCTACACGTTTCTGTTCTGGGCGATTCCAATATGAAGAGCAATATGTGCTTTATTATGCAAACCAAATGTAATTTTATTTTCTAAATCATTGTAGAAATCTTAAATTCATTTAAATCTTCAGATTTGTTATGAGCAAATAGACTGACACATTTACACTGATACCCAAAAATGTGACTGAACGTATAAGCAGTACGTGCGTAAACTCGATCTAAAATAATTATCAAGTTGTTATAGTACATGTTGCACTTTTCCGATTTGTTGGATTTTTTTCATTAACACAACTACTTTTTTATACTGGCTACGTTGTTAGGTACAATATTTATATGTAAATGTAAAAAAGATGATGCTACTAGGTGTAAACATTAAAATAGATATTGTTACACTGGATGAACTTGTGAATATTATTATATTATGAAACTAAGCTAACTACCATACCAAATCATTTATCTATTTACTGTTAAAACTTAGGTCAATCTGCCTTGTGTCTAGGAAACCGACCTTAGCCAATATTGGCGGGGTCGTCGTGGTCGTGATCGTATAATGGTTGAATTTACAACTACCCGTGCAATCAGTGTCTATCACCACTAAGGTTGTGAGTTCGAATCCTGCTCGTGGCAAGGTGTGCTAGATAAAATAGTATGATATACAGTTTGCCTGTGACTTGAGGCAGGTCCATGGTTTTCTCCGGGTACTCAGGTTACCTCCATCAATAAATCTGACCGCCACATTATTTCTGAAATATTGTTGAAAGAGGCGTTAAACGCCATAACCTTAAAGAAAACCCCAATTGTGACAATGCTGTTTAGGCCCTTAGGAAAATGCTCCCAAAAATTATATAGCTTTCCAATATTTTTACTATGATGTCTACCTGATGACGGTTTTTCTTCCAGAACACGTTAATATCTAATATACATCTAAAAATGAATGAAGGGATAGTACACCATACAACGGAGAGAAACCCTCTGTCTATTTTTCCAGAATAAAAACTCAAGGTTAAATATCAAAAACACCTTTTTTCTGTTTTTAGCACTGATGATGCAATCTGATTATTATCTTTGTCAATAAAAATTATTATCTGTTAACTAATAATCGAGTGTTACATTTTTTTAATAGATTTTAATAAATGCTTATTTGTGTACTTTTAGCCTGATAATATTTGCGGAGAACATACTGACATCTTGAACGTTTATGATTTCTGACGAGGTAAAATATATCTAATTCATATCTAATACATATTCATATTATGTAATGGAGTTTTGCATTCAATTGCACAAAGCTTCCCAATATTTTTCGTTGAAATTGTTTATAGTTGGTCAAGGCCAGTTACTGTAACACTGAAACCTGGATTAGAAAATATCTACCTCAATTCTTTGCTCTACCATTCCTTAATCATTATCCAATTGAAGATCGTTTTTGTCAAAATCCTGCTTAATGTTACCCCGCAAGATTTTAGATTTTGACAATTTGCAGATTAACAAATGTTAGAGAAACCCAAAGGCGCAATGGAGAATAAAGAATATGGAGACAATGGCAACATTTGGGAAAAAAAACAACACAAAAACAAACAAAACATACACAAAAAAATAAAAACAAAAACAAAAACAAAAAGGCAAAGCAAATCGCAACACAACATAACATAGAAAACTAAAATGTTGAGCAACACGGTGCTAGATAAGTGTAAACAGTTCCTGTTTCTTATCAAAATAAACCGCTATGTTGCTTATATAAGATTTGTTTGAATACATACATAAGCTTACAAAAAAAATAAAGTGAGGGAAATGGGGAGTTAATTTGTCTTTCCGTGTGGTCTTCAATATTATATCATAGTTGTCTATTTTCACTTTTTCAGACTCTGAGTGACAAGGCTGAGCTAGATATAGTCTTCTCCCAATAACACACTGAAACCAAAGAATGAGTTCAACTGTTACCACATTCAGATTATAGGGCACAGGACTTTTCCTACCGAAGTAAGTTTTTATTTTTGTTCTTATTGTATTTTGATAATGGATTGTTTGTTTTACCAAAGGAATCCAGTGAGGGAAATCGGGAGTTAATTTATCTTTCTGTGTGGTCTTCAATATTATACTAAAGTTATCTAATTTCTCTATTTCAGACTCCAAATGGCAACGTTGCAGCATGTTCCTATGCTTCAAACCAAAGAAAACAAGTACGGAGCCAGCTGCAACTCTTCCATTTCTTATTATGTTTTAATAATAGGGAGTTTGTTTTATAAAAATAAATATGAGGAAAATGATGTCATATCCGATCAAACTGACTGCTGTCAATATTAATACACAAGTAAGAAAATACGAGTTAAAGTACGACGTGTGCCACTAGTAGAGCAGAAACTGCTTAGCCTTCCGGAGCACATCAGTTCACCCCGATTTTTAGTGGGGTTCGTGTTACTCGATCTTTAGTTTTATGTGTATGTTTGTCTTTTTGTACTATTTCTTTTGGCCATTGTGTTGTCTGTTCTTCTTCAATTTTCGGATTCTGATTACTCCTTTGATATCTTCGAACTCTTCTTACATGATATGATCGAGTTAAAAGAGAAGGATAATGATTTTCTGCATAACCTTAATATAGAGCATACCTTTTAGCGTAATCTTCTGCTATATTTAGCTTTTGTAATAAAGGATAAAAGGAAAATTCGTCTGATTATTTTGTTGAAACAGGTGGTTGCTTTGATTTTGCAAACAAAGGGAGGATTTAAGCTAATAGTCATCCATCAATTGTTGAAATGCAGTTATTTACCAATCAATGTTCTACTTTTCAGATAATTGAACCATGAAGGCTAAAAATAGGTATATTATCCATATTTCAGGAATAGGTGACCTTAGCTGATTTTGGCATATTGATTTTATTGTTCTCAATACTTTAAATTATTTGGCTTTCCAATATTTCGACTTTGAGCGTACCTGATGAAGTTTATTCCAGAAACGTGTCATGCACTCTATATTAGATATCTACATTTTCATAGCTATCACTGGGTCTCCGAGGGTATCATCCGCCCAGTAATCAGTGTTTAGGCACTGACATGATTTATTAGAAATAGGTATAACTGAAATTTAAATTATTTGGCTTTCCAATCTTTTCATTTTGAGTGAAGGTTATTCCTGAAACACATCGTGCACACTAAGCTTGATATCTACGTTTATATTCATATAAATTATTAAATTAAACTGAAACCATACCATTAAAATTACATGAAACACAGCTGTCTCTTTTGCGCCGTAAAATCTGATTTAATCCACCATTTCTTTAGAAATGCCTGTACCAAGTCAGGGCCATTGCGGTTTCCCAGTTTCCCGGTTGTTGACTGATTTTGTCTGTTTATTGATTCATGAGTTTTGACTTTCCCTTTGGAAGATTGCTCTGTGTTCGGTAATTTTGTTATTACCCTTATTTATATATATTATGATTTATGTATCACTCTTTAATGACAAGAGAGCAATTTTTCAACTTTATTCACGGAAACAACTTGAAAGCAGTAAACGGTGTGTGTTAAAATTTGGCACTGTAATGGACCAATGTACTAAAGATGAGATTGCCACATGAAAGGAGGGTGCAATATATAGTTTGTCTCACGAATGATTAAATGGTTCATGGGATATTGATGTCTGTTTCAGTTCTTTTTCAGCTGCATCATGATTTCCAAAATCAATGGGGAGACCCGAACAGCTATAGCCCATTGACCGGTAACCCTGCACCCATGACTAGGTGTCTGGATACCATTACTCTTCGATGGGTATCGGTGGGCAATCATACGTCAGTTGTGTCAAGGTAGGAAGTAAGCGTCCTTAGCCACTTGTTCACCCTTTTCTTCCCACTCTGACAAAGTCCTTAGCCACTTGATCACCCCTTCCCCCACTCTGACAGAGTCCTTAGCCACTTGATCACCCCTTCCCCCCATCCTGACAAAATGAAATCTAAAGATCAGTTCGTTTAAGGGCATATATACAACAATTTTCTTTAAGCGCTAATACAGCTACTATGCGATGGTGGGGAAGTCAGAAAATAACATGAGAGGACGGAAAAACAGAACAATGCGTACATTAATGCAATACATTAAATTCGGACAGTCACCTAATTTTACAAAAAATCTAATGACCTGCATACACCTGGAGAAGGGTTTGATGATACCAAAGGAGCAATCAGAATCCGTATATTGAAGAAGAACAGACAACACAATGGTCAAAAGGTAGAATATACCAAAGGGGCAATCAGAATCCGTATATTGAAGAAGAACAGACAACACAATGGTCAAAAGTTAGAAGATACCAAAGGGGCAATCATAATCCGTATATTGAAGAAGAACATACAACACTATGGCCAAAAGTAGGAAAGATACCAAAGGGGCAATTTGTCACAACCTCAAGTTGCACATCAATTTAGGATAACAAAGTTAGTAAAACACCATACTTTAGATATTTAATCTACGCTACAACGTAATTAAATGGTATAGAAAACTGACATATCTCTCTCTCTTAATATTTTAAAACGTCTGCTCTCTCCGAATTCATCATTCCCAAAGTATCAAATTTCAAAATTAAGTTATTATGAGGTTTATCGCTTATCCACTAGTTAATACAAATCAAAACTGACGGATCACTTCTAGAGATAAAGCATATTCCCCACTAAGAGATAAATACTGTTATAGTGACGGCCGGAACCTTTGAGCCGTAATGAAAGCGGGAGGTTTGGCACCTTAAGATCCGATTCAACCCATCATTTCTTTAGAAATGCCTGTACCAAATCAGGGTCATTACGGTTTTCACAGTTTTCACAGTTTTCCGTTGTTGACTGATTTTGTCTGTTTGCATGATTATGAGTTTTGACTTTCCCTTTGGAAGATTGTTCGGAGTTCGGTAATTTTGGTATTACCCTTACTTACACTAGTTCTAAAGATTGTAGAATACTTAATGATGGCATCTAAAGATTATAGACTAATGCAATAATAAATATATACATACAAATAATTTGATAAGTTTTCACTTTGTTACACTCCTCCATCCTTCCTTTGAGTAAACACAGGTTTTCTCACAACTTAACTAAAAGAACAAAATAAAAATAAAACAAAGTCGAAAACAAACCTCAATAAAATACCCTGGAGAGCCCATCAGCATTGTTGTTAAGTTTCCCTGGTTGATGTTCAATTTTAAAACAATATTGTTGTAAGGTCAAATTTCACCTTAAAAGTTTCTGATTCTTACATTTTCCCCTTTCCAACCAGGTCAGAGGCTCATGGTTAGTTTGTATAGTAAATTCTCTACCAAGCAGATAATAATGCAGTTGTTGTACTGCTCATATGATATCTAAACATTCTTTTTCTACTGTTGGGTAATGTGTCTCTCTGTCCAACAACTTTCGACTGAGATACATAATGTGATGGTCAATGCCTTTGTCATCAACCTGGCTCAGCACAGCCCCTAATCCTCGATCACTTGCGTCAACTTGTAGATAAAAATGTTTTGTCAAAATCAGGTGATTTTAACACAGGCTCAGCGGATAATGTGGACTTTAAATCATTAAATGCCTGTTCACAAGCTTCGCTCCATTCTACAATGGTTGTTTTACCTTTTTTGTTAAATCAGTTAAAGGTAGTGCTAATTCTGAACAATTCTTGATATGCTTACGGTAATATCCAGACACACCTAGAAATGATCTTACATCCTCTTTGTATATTCTTTTACAGCTCTTACTTTATCTGGTTGTACCTTAATTTGACCTTTGCCTACTATGTGTCCGACCACTAGAACTTCTCTACCTCCTTAAATGACATTTACTAGGCTTAATAGTTAAATTAGCCCCTCTTATTATCGTGAACACATCACGTAAATGTTGAATGTGTGCTTTCCAATTATGACTAAATATAGAAGTGTCGTAAAAATAGGCATGAGCATATTCATCAGCACCTGATGAAACGCTATCCATCAACCTCATAAAAGTGGCTGGTGCAGAAGCAAATCCAAATGGAATAACTATGAATTCATATAAACCAAAAGGTGTGATAAATGCAGTTTTATCTCTTGATTGCCTAGACAGGGGTATTTGATAATAACCCTTTGAAAAATATAGATTGGATATGTAATGTGCTTTACTGACTTTCTCTAATAAATCATCAATTCTTGGCATTCGGTAAGCGTCGAATTTGCTAATTTTGTTCAGTTTTCTAAAGTCAATGCACATTCTGGTACTTTGATCCTTCTTTGGAACTAATACTATCGGTGAAGCAAAATAAGTTTCAGATTCCACAATACTACTTAATTCTAACAACTGGTCTATTTCCTTCCGTACCAATTCTTTTTTTTGCTTCAGGCAGTCGATACGGCTTCTGCCTGATATTTTCCTGTCCGGCTAATTGTATATTGTGTTCTATTTTATCAGTTCTTCCTGGTAGGTCAGTAAATATATCTTGCAACTCTATAAGCAGATCAACAACTTCTTGTTTTTTGTGTCTACCTGTTAACAATTCATCTATGTGGACATCTTTCCACGTCTATGTCTGAGACTTTTTGGTTGGAAAGCAAGGTATATCATCAGAACGTTCAAACTATGTTGTCTGTTCTTCCACACTGAAAAGTGTGGTATATCTTTTCTCCCATTTCCGCAACATATTTACGTGATAACTTTGAACTCCTTTGTTTCCCCCACTCTGATTTGATAATCAACATCATTAAGTTTCCTTATTATTTTCAAAGGGCTTTCAACTTGCTAGAGTCACTAGGTAAAAGTATAAGAACTTTATCACCTACTGAATATGACCTCATCCTTGACTTCTTATCATAGTAATATATTTGACGAATATGTTGTATCCTCATGCTCTGTTTAGCTGCTTCAGTCATAGCTGACATCTTATTTCTCATGTCAAAAACATAATTGACTAAATTTTCATCCTCTCTGTATTACTCAGTCCATGTATCATAAACTAAACCTAAAGGGCCGTTGACTTTCCTACCATAAAGTAGTTCAAATGGAGAACATCCAGTTGACGCTTGTGGCGCCTCACGATAAGCAAATAATAGATATGGGAGATATGTGTCCCAAATATTTGGTTGCGTGGATACATACTTCTTTAATATGGTTTTTAAAACACCATTAAAACGTTATACTAACCCATTACACATTGGAAATACGGAGTGGTTCTCAACTTTTTCACTGACAAGCAATGACATATATCCATCATCAATTGCGATGTGAAATTTGAACACTGGTCAGTCAAAATTTCACGACTAAATATCTTTATCAATTCGTCTGCAATAGCTTCAGTATCTATTGTAGATAAAGCAATTGCTTCTGGATACCTTGTGGCATAATCAACCAATGTCAGAATGCACCTATTACCTTTCTTGCTCTTCGGCAATGGACCAATAATATCAATTGCGACCTTTTTGAATGGTTCTGATACTACTGGATGTTAAAATGATTATGTTGATGCAGAAACATTAACTAGTTTAATTGAGCTATAAAATTACATTTCAAGATCCAAGGACATTAACATCTGTGGTCTTCTTATACAGTGACAGTTTTATGACACATATTTATTAGAATTTTATATGCTTGGACATAGAGAATGTATCCGGAAAACAAGAGATACTACCTCGATATGAAAGACTCCGTTTATATTGTGATCAAGGGGTTATTGAAAACGAAATACATTTCCTTCTGGAATGCCCATTATACGAAAACCATAGAACATATCTCTTTATTAATATCAACAAATATCATAATTTATACAATATAAATGATTCTGCAATGTTTTCTTGGATCATGGTTAATATCTAGTTTATATGATTATCTCTGTAATAGTTTTAAACTGGGAAGATTATCTAAAATAAATGTATAACGTTAGTTGTTGCTTTCCTTAAACAACTGGACCCTCTCCTCACTACACAGTGTTCGTTCATTCATTTGTTCACTTATACATGTATTTCCAATTATTGTAATGTTATTGTTTTCTGTGTTTATTTATTACTGTTATGGTCTTAATGGGCCCTTTAATTTGGAAATAAACTTAGAGAATTGTTGAAAGACAGAGATTGGCAAATGCGTTATATTTCTTATATATCTGGTTTACTTTAAATTTTCTGTTAGTTTAATTTTGAGTGTCCAAGAGTATAGATTAAGATAATTTTATGGTAAAGTGGTGGCTCAGTATCAGTAGTTTTTGGTTTTAGAATACAAGTTGCACCCAGCTTCAGTTTTTAATTGACGCCCACATTTTGGATAAAAGAACCCGTCTTAACACTGGAACAGAAATAATTGTTACCTTACTATTCTGTGGTCTTTTAACTGACTTCTGACAGACAACGCAATTTCGACAATACTTTGCCACATCATTAAAAACCCCAGGCCAATAAAAATTCTGCAAAATACGGGCTAATGGAATGTCATGAGCAATTTCCAATATTGCATAACGACCTGCAACAAGCACAACTAAGTGCTTGTGCACTAATTTACTAGGTCTCCCTTTTGGGCACCACTTTCTATACAACAATCCATTACTCAAAAAGAACTCTACATTCTCTTTTCGTTCAGTGTTTTTATTTTCAGCTAATTTAAATATCTTCCCTAATGTTCCATTGTTTCGCTGTAATTCACGTATTTCATCTGGACCTAAATCAGTAATAACTTTGTCACTGCTAACATCTATATCAACCTGAGTATCAGCTGTTTTATGCTCCTGGACATCAAGATCACTATCATCGTCAATTAGCTGCTGATTATCTGAAAATAATGAGTGTAAATCACCTTCTTCCAATTGTGTATCTACTAACCTAATATCAGTTGGTTTTATCTTAGGTTTTTCAACATTTTTTTCCAGCTCTTTGTACTTGTTTAGTTTCCTTTCTCAATTGTGCTCTTGTTGTAACAAATGCCTTACTATTTAAATAATGCCCTAATAAAAAAAATTCCGGTAACACCAACTTCATAGTAACCTGACATCTTACCTACATCCATTTGTACCTTCGCAATAGGTAACTACTTCCATCTGCCAAGTAGATAGTCACCCATCGCTTTGGTATAATTGACCTCTTAGGAACCAAACTTGAGTGAACCAATGTTTTAGTACACCCTGTATCTCTTAAACATTGCTACTTCCTGACCATTTATTATACCCTTCTCTCTGTACATTTCAACTTATGGCTCTAACTCGACATGTCCTTTTTTCTTGGATAAAAATCCTTTCTTTGGCCTAGCAAATTGAAACTTATAATCTGCCACAATATGCCCTTTTTTATTGCATTTGTAACAACTCTTGTTAATTTCCTTCTTGAAGTGAGGTTTTTCAGGCGACTGATCCTGAGCATGGTTACTGCCCAGCTTCATTATTTTACCCTCCCCGGAGTGATACAAATGTGACGCCAAATACTGGTCACCAAGTTCAATCATTTCTTTTATTGATTTTGGTTTACGCTCTTTCAACCAAGTTCGTATGTCTGACGGAAAGTTCTCTAACAACTGTTCGCGAATAAATAAGTATTTTATGTTATTAGCTTCATCCCCCTTCTGCGTGAATGGACCAATATATTCTGCTTCCATCCACTGGTCGACATACCTGGTCAAGCGTACACTCCACTCTGCAATGTTTCATCAGCAACCCTCCTGCTGCTTCGATAGGCTTTACTGGTTAATGCATATCTGTTCAAAATAGCCTTTTTAACTTTGATGTATTCTTTAGACTCATCACGATCCATCCTTGCATATGCTACAAGTACCTTCCCAGCTAATAGCGCAGCAAGTTGCATGGCCCAAGTTTCTTTTGGCCATTCATATACCTCGGCTAACTTTTCAAAAGTATGCAAATATTTGTCAATGTCTTGACCTTCGAATTTTGGAACCTTCGGACCCTTATACTTTGCATTTGAATCTGTCACTTTAGATGGGGTTTTACCTGTCTCAATTTTCAGTTTTTCTAAGTTTAACTGAAATTCCATTTGTTTTGTAGCTCCAATTATTGCTCATATCTGAGTTTAAGATGAAGCTGCTTCATTTTGAGCATTTGAACTCTCTGTTGTCTTTCTAGTAAACGTTTCCTATATTCAAGATAAACAGTTAGCGTTTCTGGAGACATACCTTTAATATCCTGTACTTCTATGCCAGCAGGAGTCCCTTCTCCTTCAAGTACATCACTTTCACCACTGTTGTTATTATTACTTTGCAGGGGAAAATGGCTCAACTCATTTTCTATGATAGACCAGACCAAGAGGGACCAAAGTTCAGTGATTACAACATAACTGAAATTACAAATCCAGAAAGTTTACAGGTAAACTGTTTATTATATAATCCCATATAATGTAGCGGTTCAGTTGTATTAGTGAGTCCATGAAAAAAATTCCGACCTCCTGCATAGTTTATCAGGTAGTTTTATGGAGTAAACATCGCTACGAGCTGGAATCCAATACGCTGTAGTGGTGATACAATGATTGAATATGTACATGTAAGACCAACTACCATATGCCCACCAAAACTATGGAGTGAGTGAGTGAGTGGCTGTTGGCTAACGCCAAGTCAGCAAATTTATGAGCTATTTCATGGCGGGAATAAGTTACGTTTGGATGAGATGATGATGATGTCCGTTCTTTACAAGACCAACGCGTTTTGTTGGATTTATATAGTGCTATCTCACTGAAACAACAATCTATGTGTAGACATATCACCCCACTCGGACACATTATTCTGATTTCGAGTCCACCAGTCTTTGCTCTCATTCCTTAATTATGGTGCTTAGCGAGAAGGAGCAAATACCAATTGTACATTCTCTGGTTTGAACCCCTGATTTACTGCACTGGAGGCGAGCTCGCTAATGCATTCGCAATTCATTCAATGGTAAAAATTGTATTTGTTTTTTTTTTATATTTTTTTGTATAATAATTGTTAATTATTTCTTCAAGAAGTAGTGAACTGCATTAGTTGTGTATTGGTTAGCGGGCTCCCCTCCAGTGCGATATATCGTGGGTCTGAGCCCTGATCGGGTCAAACCAAAGACTATGACATTTGGGGCGAAATGCCTACCCGCGGACCGTTCTTTCTGTATGTTAGCACTATACAAATCCAACTAAGCGTGTTGGTCTTATACAAAGCGGATCTTATCATAATATCATTGAAAATTAACTTGTTCTTGCCATGATATAGCTGAACATTTGCTGAGTTGGCGTTAAACACCAATCACTCACTCACTCAAGGTGTAGTGTTTTATATAGATTTGTAGGTAAATTTATTGCACCGGTAATTACGAGGCTTACACAACTTGTTAAACACCGGTACTTTATTTTTGCTTATAATTTACTACATAAAAGCACAGGTACTTGTGGACAGGACCCTATGTTGTCTCTGATTGCCTCTCCCCCCTTTTTTTAACATCAATTTTTGTTTCATATTAAACAACATTTTGCAACTTTCTATGTACTAGTATCACTGTATGACATATATACAATAAATACAATCAAACAGTAGTTTCTATCCATACCGGGTTTCAGTGATACATAGGAAGTTGCAAAATGTTGTTTATATAAAAAAAATCGATGTTCAATAAAATTGTTAAAAGGGGGGGGGCAATCAGAGACAACATAGGGTCCTGTCCACAAGTACCTGTGCATAAAAGGACCTTTATGAAACAAAATAAGACTATCATTAAAACTACTATTTTAATTAATAAAATTTTCTGCAAATGTCAGATCGGTTATTAAGCGAACAGAGAAGAAGCATTTGTTTCTTAAGTACTTACTGTGGAAAATTAACCATGGGTTCAAAATAAATATCCAGAGCAAAATAATTTAAATGCGTTTTAGAAGTAGTAGAAATAAGTTGCAGTTAGTTCCCTTTGATCATGTTGAGATACAATACGTCACTTTCAACAATATTTAATTTGCATTATGGTAATCGGTACTATTGGTTAAGTGGAGTGGCGGGAGAAAACCACTGACATTCCGTTATTCGCTGACAAATGTTTTATGGAGTATAGGATATGTTGATGGACTGTTATTTAGCGTGTTAGTTTAGTACAAAGTGGACATTATCATTTCATTGAATATCACTTGCTCTCGCCATGGTATATCTGAAACATTCTTCACTTGGCTTTAACCAATAATCACTCCCTCACTCTATGTCAATACATAAGTAAGTCATTGCTGATTAGTGAAGGTTGGAGAGGCACTGAACCCAGAATACAACATCAATATCACAATACTACATACTGAAGGGGAAATAAGAAGTCATTAAACAGAGAAAGACAAACAATACAATGAACAAAAGAAAATGGATTAAAGGAAAAACAATGATCTACAAAACACTACACAGAAAACCAAAGACCGAGGAATACGAACCCTACTAAAGTCAGGTTCTACGGTAAGGCTATCATTTCCTGCTCTCCACTAGTGACACCTGTCGTGTCATGTTTCAATGACACGAGCATCATCAGAAATGGAATTCGTGTTAGACACCAGTGTATGTAAAACAAAAACTTAACAATGTTAGTGTTGATAGACTGATTGTATAATTAGATGCAAGGACATTTTGAAGATACCAAACGGACAGGCAAAACAAAAACCAAAAAGAAATAGGGTGCAGTTTAGTGTGTTTAACTCCGTTTTCAACAGCATTTCAGCTATATCATGGTGGTCGGATGCGACCTCACACTTTTAGGTGATAGGCAGCGAGTACATGTGTAGTTGTAAATCCAAAGAAAAAGAAAAAAGACAAACAATGATATACAATACCCGGCATATAATATACTACACAAAGGATGAGCAACAGGAACCGTACTAAAAACCGGGGATGAACTCAGATGTTCCGGAAGTAATTTCAACCACCACGGAATACACTAGATAAAGACTGTATGATAATTCCATGTTGTATGTTTCTTCTAATATTTACATGTCACACCTTATGTGAGTGATTGATTGGTGTTTAACACCAAATCAGTATTTTTTTAACTATATCATGACGAGGTCACAGCTTAATCGAGAACTAAGTTTGCAACTGTCCTGATCACAAATGCGTGTTTTGTTTTGCACAAAATTAATTGTCTCTCAAGTCTAATGTCATCAGTGAAATTGTCGTTTCATACACAATGTATTTTATATTTTGCAGGTCATTTCGATGATATAATGAACATTAATGATATACCAACAGGGCTGTTGCTTCATATATTTTCATATCTACCCCAAAGTGATTTATTTATTACAACAGATCAGGTTTGCCAATATTGGAGACAGCTATACGTATCACCGCCAGTTTGGAAACATGTCAAGTATTCAGCAATACGTGGAGATTTTTCTCATCCATTCGAATAACTTTTGCAAATACAAAGTTATGTCACGAAACTTACAATAACAGCTGATGACATAGACAATTTATTTGGATTTCAACGAAAATTACACTTTTTAAACTTGAAGACGCTTGACGTACCTGACAAGATTATAAAACGATGTCCAAATTTAGAAAACATTAAGATCCAGTCTGGCTCCAATATGGAACATGTTTTATCTAAACTCTCACATTTAGATTTACTGACAATAGACAATAGGTAATTTCCATGGAACTCGAACATTAGACGAAAATATAATTTTATTATTGAAAAAGCAACCTCGCTTGAAAAAATTTGCACTTCGCGGATGGAATAATAATACCGGCAGTAATATCATTATTTCAGACATTCTGGACTACTTTCCAAACATTAGTTCCTTATATTTAAGTGATCTCAATACCTCAACCGTAGCGTTAACTAGATCAGATATAATTCTGGCCTTACGATCTAACTCATTCGATGATGAGGGAATACACCACATCATAAAACGTGCAAAACAACTCAAAGTACTGGACACTGAACACTGTGACAAAATTACAGACAAGACACTATATTGTGTTTCACAAAACTTCCCGTTACTAGAGGAAGTATCATTTGGAAATTCATCCGGGTTCAATGGCGACAAATTTACAAATCGTGGATTGTTTTCTATTGCCGAAAGATCGTTAAATCTAAAATATTTGTCAATACTTTTAATAAAAATATCGATGTCGATGGTGTCATTTCATTGGTTAAATCATGTCATGGGTTGACTCTGACAGTTTGCGCGATAATGACAGACAATTCTCTGATTGCGATTGGAAGACATTGTCCTTTACTGCGAGAAGCGACTTTTAGCCACTGCTGTAATATATCAGCCCGTGGTGCTTATTGTTTGGTAAGATCATGTGGAGGTTTAGATAAACTAATATTGTCATTCTGTACAGGGATATCAAATGATAATATCGATGATGTAAAAGAAAATCAACAACCTGAAATGAAAGATGAACATACTGAAATTAGATATCAACAGACTGACGCGAAAGATCAACAGACTGAAGCGAAAGATCAACAACCTGAAGCGAAAGATCAACAGACTGAAGCGAAAGATCAACAGACTGAAGCGAAAGATCAACAGACGGAAATGAAAGATCAACAGACAAAAGCGAAAGATCAACAGACTGAAGCGAAAGATCAACAGACAAAAGCGAAAGATCAACAGACGGAAATGAAAGCCCAACAGACAGAAGCGAAAGATCAAGACACTGAAACGAAAGAGCATCAGATTGAAGTGAAACATGCACAAAATATTTCTAATTTTGCTATTCACTCGCATTTAAAAGAGCTCAATTTACGATCATGCTCTAACATTTCCAAAGAAACCGTTTTAAGATTTACCGGTATATGTCCCGATCTTAGAAGGATAAATTTGTCCAATTGTATCAACAATAGCAAAGATGATGACTTTATCTTTCGGATATTTGACGACTGTCAATTTGTAACAGAGTTTAATGTGTGTCTACGAATGGTTCACAGGAAGAATTACAACTGGAAGTCTTAATCTATATTTAGAATGAGAGAATAGTACCATAAAATAAAATAGTTGAAATACGGCTCTGATATCCATCAATTATCGGAACATAGTGCGTTGTATATTCTGTAATTAACAGTGTGCACAGAGGGAAATCGCCCCCCTTCCCAGTCTCCACCCTACCCATGAAGATTACCGGAGGTATAACAGTTGGGGTTTACAGTGTTTAACTGCTTCAACAATATTTCAGTTACTATCGTGCATGTTAGTTTTCTCGGTGGAGGAAACCAGAATACCATGAGAAAACCATCGATTTGTTGCAAGTCGCTGACAAACTTTATCACCTAACGTTGTATGGAGTACACCTCGTCTGGTCGGTATTAGAATTTCAAACGTGATAGGCACCGATTGCATCCAACTAACTTACGATCATGACCACGTTGACCCCTATATAACAATAGGTATAAGCTTCTCGGCTTCATAAAAAAGCACTCCGCAAAGCGTTCGCGGAAATAATGGGATATTCTAACCGAGTCAGATTACCTCGTTAATTGTTGCAACTTGTAGAAGCTCCTAGTTATTGATGGTAGTTAGTGGTCCATTGTAAGGTAGAAGCCTCACGACTATATCCAACATGCATTCTCGATTCCCTCTGCCAATTTATATTTAAGTTCATAGACGCATGCAAGTATATCCTTTTAACTCATCTGATAATAATGGCCAAATGAGCTATTATTATATATGTATGTCCGCCGTCATTTCATTTTCAATCTTCTTTTTGTTTTATTAATTTTTTTTTATTAAAGTTTTATTTAAAGTCGATGCATAATAAACACTACAACACAAGCTCTTAGGAGCTTTTAAAATCGATATCTTTGGTTAATTTGACAGGAATGTTCAATAGGTGGTACTTTGCAGCGTTTGTTGTGTCTATCGGAAATTCAGCATGGCTGTTAGTAACAATAAACATTCTGATCGACTGAAATTAATACAAAAATCTTAGAATCTGCTAGACAGAAGTTAAATTGTGATATTGTTGACATATTGATTAGATAGATGTGTACTTATTTTGAATTTTAGTGTTTTCTGAGTGAGTAAGACACCGCTACTTACATATAACAGGTTGAGCAGCATTATTCTAACATGAGTAAGATACCGATACTTACATATAACAAGAATAACAGGGTAAGTAGCAAGATTTATCTATAAGGTATCGTATCCAGGAACTGAGAAAATGGATCCCTTCTCTCCGTTTTGGGGAAATGAAATGAATTGGCTGGTATCACCCCCTAGCATGATTATGAAGCATTAATCAAGCATAGATAATATAAAGCTAAGGGAATATTAATTATCCCTGTTTGGAAATTGGCACGTTACTGTGCAATCATACATGTTTTTCATGAATTCATTGAAGGACATACAAAAGGAGCTAACAGTTGCACAAGAAATGAGACTGAAAATCAAGAACTATTGTTTTGCATGTTCTAATTTGTGTGATGGGGCCATCAGTAAATATCACCACTAAAGTTGCGAGGTCGAATACCGCTCACAACGAGGTGTACTCGATACAACATTATGTATTAAAGTGTGTTAGTGACTTGCGACAGATCGGTGGTTTTCTCCGAATCCTCCACCGATAAAACTGACCGTTACGATATAACTGAATTATTTAACACCATAGCCCTACCCCTTAGTTTGCTGTACAATTACATCCGGGTGCATCTTCCGTAACCTAGGTGTGAAGATACCAAAAAAGGGTAATCAGAACCCGTAAATGTGGAGACGAATTGACATAAACTTGCAAGCTTGTATCCGAATCCACATTTTGTAATGGTTCAATATTCTGTATTATTTATGCTTTGTACAATAAATATTACCCAAACCAACCCGTAAATTGACGTAAGACAGATAAAAGAAGAAAAAAAGGACAAAACGACAAACAACGGTCCACAAAATACTACACAGAAAACTGAAGATTGAGGATGACGGTGTTAATGACAATTCATAATTCACTTTTAGTTCAATACGTATTTTAAACTATAAAGTTATTTTTTTCTAATCTGGAGAAGTTGATTAAATATTATCCCTTCATCATATCTCCTGGAAACATGGGTCAGTGCATTTGGCTTAATGCCAAGTGAACAATGTTTAAGACATATTTTGGGAAGAACAATTTTCATGTTGGTGAAATAAAAACGTGTATGTATAATGTTCTGCTTCAAAACCTTTTCTTTCTTATTTCATTTTCGATGTGTTTTGTGGAGAAATAGCTGTGTTTCGAAATATGATAAATGAACAAAACTGTTGATTGTTCCAAAATTAATACTTTAAAAATCAGATGACTCCAATTGATTTGTTTTTAAATTTAACCGAGTTATGCTTAACAGTCACAATAAAAAATGAATAAATGGTCACCCCTATCAAAGACGAAAACATAATCTACATACATGTATCATGCAGCGGCGTATGCATGGACCAGACAATTAGGGGAAAAGGGGGAGGGAGGGGAAGGGGTATATAAGTGGTCCGGACAAAATTGGGGTGGTCAAGTATTAGTATTAAATGAGATAATCCAACATTACCGTTGATGCTTATAATTAATCATTTTTTTATGTGTGGTCGTAATTAAATTATTTCATATTATTTCAGCTTTGACAAGTGTACGGGTGTTACAACCAACCATGGAATAGCCCGATGTGTTCAAGAGCAGTTTAAGGAAGTAATTTATTATGCCTGGTGCGTTTGTTTTTGCCAACTTGCTGCTCGTGTCGTTGGTTTTGTAGATAACAATCGAAATATTTTAAAAACAATAAATGTTGAATTTTTAATATTGATTTTATTTTTATATTCGTATTAAACAATGTATACTGGTATACATGTTTCTTTAAAAATAAACCACGTTGTAACTGTTTATCAACATAATTAATATGGTATGGCTATGGTGTTTAATGCCACTGTCAACAATATTTCACTTATATCGTGGCGGACAGTTTTATTGGTGAAGGAAACCAGAGTACCTGGAGAAAACCACCGAACTGTCGCAAGTCACTGACAAACTTTATCACATAATGTTTTATCAAGTACACATCGGCTAAGTGGTATTCGAACTCGCAACATCAGTGGTGATAGACCCTGATTGCATAGGTAGTTGTACGACCACGACCACGACGATATGATTTTGAAATATGCAATGTGCATTGTACATGAACAATTAATTAGATTCTCCCAAAACCGGAATTTACATGTCAGTACACAAATACGCATGCTAGCATTAAAGAGGCTCAAGTGAGTCGGGAAAGAATCTAAGCATGATCTGTGGGTGGCAATTTATCGGAAGCGTGATACGCGAAAAACAAACCAAAAACCAATATCGAAACATTTTTGTTATTGCTACGTGATCGGTAAAAGAACATTATTGTTTGTTCGTGAAGCAGCTAGGATTACAATGTTTTAACGCCACTTTCAGCAATATTTCAGTTATATCGTGACGATCAGTGAAATTGATGGAGGAAACCGACGAAAACAACCGAACTGTACGATGACCCCTTTGTGAAGCAGGAAAACCATACATTTAGCATTCTAAAGACAATAGCCTGTTCCATTTTTCAAGGCGTAACCACAATGATAAAAATGTTGTGGTGCTTAAGTTTTGACAGGATCGCGTATTTATACATTCTTCTGTTGTCATATCAAGGTTCATAGGTTCAACCGACCAATAAGCATGAGTATGAACATTTAATATTAAACGTGGACAATATTCAGACTGTCACAGCGTGAAAAAAAAGATTTATCTCGTTCTGTTTAATATATACTAATAATTGACTTCATTTGTGGGATGTTTTTGTTAATTCTACTTCATACTATATAATCGTTGTCCCATTATTTATATTGTAACAATTCATATTCAACAACCCAATCAAAGCGTTTCAAACGTGTTTTATTTTTATCAAATTCACCGGACCATGGTCAAATACCAGTTACTTCCCCTTTGGTGTAGTTGAGATACGCTCGTAGATCAATACACGTAGAAACAGGTGACATTTTATTAATACTGTAAAAATTATGTGATACATTTGTAAATATCTGTTTTATCAGTCAATGTATAATACTTTCCCAAAAACATTCGGCCTAAATATCTTGTCAACAAAAATATCAAACATATGACCAGATAAATAATTTACTAATTATGAAATTCTATCAATACACATTGGGTTAATTTAAAATTCAAAATTATTTAATTAGCAGGACAGTGAAATATCTACTTTCCACTTGATTTGGCACACCAGTTTTATCCGTTTTGTTTAGGGAGGTCCTACTTCAGAAATCTGCTCACTAATTATTATGTTTTTTTTTTCATTGGATAAGTAAATTTCCTTGTTTGGTAATACTTGAAAACTCACTAATCAGTATGTTTTTCTTTTCATTGGATATGTAAATTTCTTTGTTAAAGTTTGTTATATTACATGTAAGATATAAGATCTAACAACAGCAAGGAGTTTTGGAAGCTGATGAGAAAAGGTACATATCGAAAATAGCCAAATATATCTATTGACACTCTATTTGATTTGTTAAGACCCTGAATCAAAACCCAACAAATCATGGCTAGGGTGAAACTGTACTACCGGAAATAGACGAAAATGTGGTTAACAATCTAAACATAGAAATAAATGCGCACATTACAAGTGAAGAAATACTACATTGCGCTAAAAATTTGAAAAATGAGAAAGCTTGCGGCGATGATTTTATCAAAAATGAGTATATTAAATCATCAATTGATACCTTTTTACCCGTTTATTCAAAGTTGTTTAATATTATATATGATTCAGGTATTATCCCTGAGAGTTGGTTAACTGGTAATGTTAAACCCATTTACAAGAACAAAGGAAATCATTTAGATCCGAAAAATTTTCGTCTGATCACGATTTTGAGGTGTTTCGGCAAATTATTTACAGCAGTATTGCTGGAAAGATTAAATGCTTTTTTCTGAAAAATTGTCTATCTTGAATGAAAACCAGAGTGGTTTCAGGAAGGGTTATTCGACAATTGATAATATTTTTGTTCTATATGCCTTTTTTGAATTGTTAAAATTAAAAAAGAAAAAGTTATTTGTTACATTTGTGGACTTTGAAAAAAACTTTGATAAGGTATGGAGGGATGGTTTATGGTGTAAATTACTTTTAAATAATATAAATGGGAAGATGTACACAGTTATATATACTATGTATCAAAATATAAAATTTAGAATTGTATATAATAACGCAGTGTCAGATTTTTTCGATTGTAATTATGGTGTGCGATAAGGAGAAAATCGTTCCCCTTTCCTTTTTTCGATGTATTTAAATGATTTGGAACAGTTTAAAAACGATAGAAATGTCAAAGGTCTAACATCTATTACAGAGGATTTTGAAAGTGAACTAGATGTATATGTAAAACTTTTTGTACTTTTATATGCCGACGATACTGTTATTATGTCGGAATCAAAGGAAGATATGCAAAACCAGTTAAATATTTTTAATGATTTTTGCAAAATATGGAAACTCAAAGTGAATGCTGAAAAGTCGAAAGTTCTTGTGTTTAGTAATGGTAGATTACCTGAAAAATTAAAATTTACTTATAACAATAGAGACTTGGAAATAGTTCCAAATTTGTCTTATCTTGGTATAACATTTTCTAAGTCTGGTTCATTCAACGCAGCAAAAAATATCTTGTAAATAAAGGTACGAAAGCTATGTATGAAGTATTGAAAAAAGGTAGACTTCATAATTTGTCAATACAATGTCAACTGGATATTTTCGATAAAACAGTAAAACCTATACTAATATATGGCTGTGAAACTTGGGGCTTTGGGAAAAACGACATTATTTAGAGAGTTCATCTAAAATTTTGTAAGCTTCTTTTGCATGTAAAAACATCCACACCAAATATTATACTCTATGGGGAATTGGGTCGATATCCAATTGACATTGACATTAAAGTTCGTATGATTACATATTGGTCAAAACTCATTTTAGGAAATCAGTCAAAAATTTCAACATTATCATACAAACTATTGTACATACAAGATTTTCAAAATGACAATTTTACATGTGCTTGGTTAAATAAAATTCGTTGTATTTTGAATGATTGTGGTATGTCATATATTTAGAACATGCAGAATTGTATTTCTGATAAATGGTTGAAATTAGTAGTTAAAACTAATTTAGTGGATCAATTTAAACAAACATGGACTTCAATGATTGATAATTCACCAAAAGGGGATAATTATAAGTTATTTAAGCATGATTTAAAATTTGAAGATTATTTGGATGTATTAGATAATAAGGAAAAATTCTTACTTCTAATATTTAAGACTTCAAACCATAGGATACCGATAGAAGTTGGTCGTTGGTGTAATCTAAAAAGGGAAAATCGGATTTGTTACCTGTGCAACGGAAGTAACTTAGGTGATGAATTTCACTATCTATTTGAATGTCCATCTTTGTCAAATGAACGTAGGAAGTATTTTGAACCACACCTCATAAATAGACCAAATATACTCAAGTTTTGTAATCTGATGAATTCAAAATCAGTTAGCGTTTTATGTAATATGTGTAAATATATCAGAATTGTAAATATGAGGGTATGTCCTCCAGGTTGATCCACCTTCTATCTTCCTTTCAATGTAATAATATGTGTTATATTGTTGTTATCTCTGTACCTTTGTAAAATTGGTTATGAGAAATAAAGATATGCCCAATGTGATTATTTGGCTGTTAGTATTATATTGAAAGTGTTGTTAGGACTTGTTTTGGTAAACACTATTTTCATTCGAATTTTCATTCATTTATCACAGATGATGGTCTACATATTAATTGTTTGGAACTTTTAGTTGTAGTTGTTGGTGTAAAAATTTGGGGAAAGAAATTAAAAGGGAAACAACTTTTGATTTTCTGTGATAATGAAGCCTCGGTGACTACCAAGGATAGTTTCATGCAGAATTGCTTAAGAGAACTTTGTTTTGTAGAAGCTACACATGAATTTAAATTTAGGGCTAAACATATCGCGGGAGAAGAGAACCGTTTAGCAGATTATTTATCTAGGTGGCATATACATAACAGATTTAGAGATACCTTCTTGTCTTTGGTTGATATAAAGACACACGAGGAGGTGTCTGTTCATTCGTTAGATTTTGATTTTTTGAATGATTGGTAATTCTCTTTACAGAATTGGATGTTTTGAAGGCTCAGTGTAAGATGTCGGCAAACACGCTTACACAGATAGTAGTAATAAAAATAGTGCTACGCAGTGGGAATCCTACTTCATACCGACTACCATAAAAATTATGAGTTTGTACTCTCAATTTTTAAGTAGAAGCTTCAAATCCGTAGACTCAATTCGTAATTATGTAAGTGGTGTTAAATTATTACATTTATTGTTGGATAAGGAATATCCCCAGTTTGATTCTTTTCATTTAAAATTAGTTTTAAAGGGTTTATCTAGAACTAAACCACATTGTCCAAAACAAGCTCAGCCGATCACTCCTAAACTTTTATGTGATATGTTTAAAATATTTAATCACAGAAATTCATATGACGCCACATTTTGGTGTTTATTGGTATATGCATTTTTTCTAATGTTTAGAAAATCGAATTTAGTTCCTGATTCTGTTCGTTCATTTAATGGTGTTAAGCAATAATGCAGGAATTTTTTTTACATTTGATAAAGATATTGGAATATTATTAGTCAATATCAAATGGTCTAAAACTATAAAGTTTGGAGAAAGAGAATTGATCATTCCGATCCCAGATTCCCCCTTGTGTCCTGTACAAGCTTATTTGAATATGCTATCTTTGGTGGGTGTTTCTCAGGATAGTCCTGCATTTTTGATTGTAAAGGGAAAAAATACGCAACCAGTGACGTACAGACAGTTCCAATCTGTTCTAAAACAAACTATTACGTTATTAGGAAAACATTCAGATGATTATTCCACCCATAGTTTCAGGAGAGGGGGTGCAACTTGGGCTTTTTCTGCTGAGGTACCAACGGAATTGATTCAATTCTATCCAATTTGTTATTTTGTGACAAATAAAATACGTTTAAACTAATTGATTCAATTATATGGTGACTGGAAAAGCGATGCATATAAAAAAATATTTAATGTTTAATTTAGAAGATACAATTTTTGTTGCCAACAAGATGAAAACGCATATTTTGAAAAAATTTAATTAATTATAATTTTTCAGGAATACTTTATGAAAAAAGGGCCACATTATTGTCAGCATCTATTCTTAAATACGTCATTGGGATACACGGTTGTACGATTCAGGCATTTCCAGCTGCCACTATAGGCAGGCTTGCTGAGCACGTTTCTCCAGGCAGAGTACATTTAAGTTCAGTACAATTTATTATAATTAATGTTGGTACTAATAATGTGTCTTCTCATCAGTCAGTTAACACTATTTTATCCTATTATGGAGATTTAATTTATAAATTGAAAAGAATGACTAGAGTTAAATTGAGTTTTATATCGATCTTACCCAGACTTGTAGATCATAGAGATTCTGAATCTAAAGTTTGTAAAGTAAATGCTGAGCTAAATAAAACTTTGTAAGAGAAAACATTTATTATATCGTAATTTATATCGAAGTTTTCTGAATAACAATTCACCAGATCCGAGTTTATATGCTCCTAGTGATGGTCTTCATTTAAACTTTGTTCAGAAAGAAAATTATTAATATTATTGGGCATTTAAGTATATATTAGATAGTTGTTTTGTGAGTCATGTTGAGTTTTACTGCATAGATCTTTTTTTCTCTTTTCAGGAAATAACATCCAGACCACGATGGTGTTTTCCGGTCTGCTCAGTTTCTAAACACATTCTGAGTGGATTGTACTTTCTTTCCATGATCTGCAAGTATTTTGGAAAGAAGGTTGTCCGTGATGAGAGAAAGAAAGATATATGGCAGGAAGCCCTGCTTGTTTCATAATTTTTTGGCGGTCTGTATAGGCATGGCGGACTTTGTTGCCAAAAAAATTGTTATTTTTATATTATTTATAAAATTTGTGAAAATGTTTATATTGCTTTTTATATGTATATGTTTTTATGGAATTTATCATTTCTGGCAATACAAGTTGTTCTCATTTCACCCCTGGATAATTGGGTTAATTTAAAATTTAAAATTTAAAATTTGTTAATTAACAAGACAGAGAAATATCTACTTTCCACTTGATTTGGCACACCAGTTTTATCCGATTTTGCTTAGGGAGGCCCTACTTCAGAAATCTGCTCACTAATTATTATGTTTTCTTTTCATTGGATAAGTAAATTTCCTTGTTTTGGTAATACTTGAAAAAATCTACTCACTAATCAGTATGTTTTTCTTTTCATTGGATATGTAAATTTCTTTGTTAAAGTTTGTTATATTAGATGTGATTATTTGGCTCATAATACCTTTCTCTGACGTCACATTATTGTTCGAACAGTGGATTATTTTTAAGAATCTACAGTTGATTCTTTTGTTCTTGAATATATGAACTTTAACCTTTTACAATTTTAGGCTTAAACACGTGTTTTATTTATTTCGGTACTTTCGTGACTCGAACCACTGTCTGGCTTTTTAAAGTCTACTTTAACTTTCAAAACTTCCATCTTACCACTCGGCTAAGTTCACCACATTGCTAAATTCTATAATTAATATATTTAACTCTTGATAGTAAGCTTTGTTAAAAGAATATCAATAATGTGCTTTAAAAAAAGCAATTGATCAATATATACAAGACACGATACAAGTATTTGAGTTCTGACATAATTTATGTTCAAAACTGACGAATATTCTCGCAATATAAAAACAACCAACCGTAACTTAACAAATCAGACAGACCACAGGTGAACATTTAGGACACTTGAAATATCTAAATATAAACGATTCTATTCACTTGAAAGACCTTGAAATATCTAAATATAAACGAGAATCGAAAGCACGGATGCCGAAAAAATGTTGCTGTTTATTTTTTGTTAATTATGGCTTATTTAGCTTTCTGAACATTAAAAAGGTAAAAATATAAAATGAAAACACTGTTGCAGATAGAAATGTATCATGTGAGAGAATACACTCCAACTTGTAGATTCTTAAGAATCTACAGTTGGAGTGTATTATCCACTACTTAGTATTACATTGAAAGTTTTGTTGGGACTTGGTTAAAAAACACACACCCTTCCCATCCCTTAATTTATGTTTATATATATGTTTAAATGATTCAACAATAGGCGGACTTTGTTGCCAAAAAAATGGTTATTTTTATATTATTTATAAAATTTGTGAAAATATTGATATTGCTTTGTATATGTATATGTTTTTATGGAATTTATTATTTCTGGCAATACAAGTTATACCTATTTGTTTGTTCTCATTTCACCCCTGGATAATTTAGTACCATAACAGAAATATATTCACATAGACTCTACGTTAGGAAGTATTTTTAGAATTGGTTTTATTTTAGGTTGATTGATTGGTGTTTAACGTCCAGCGAACAATTTTTCAGCTATATTCAGGACGAAAATTTAAACGCAACGGGACTCGAATCAAGGAAAGGTGATGTGTAGGGATGGATAATTTAGCCAGTGCAACAGGTCTACTATGGACCACTCGTGATAGGCCTTATGCTCATAATGAACTGTTACACTGGGTTCTATAACGTGAGAAGAGGGTGGCAATTTCTCAACACGGGATGTCGGTTTTATTTATGTCTGATCCGAAGGACGGGTTGGTTGTTAATTTATACATCCCGCACAACCGATGGACGCCCATTCAAGCCGAAGAAGCTCTCGGTCCCATTTCTATACCCCGGGGATCCCGCGGGGTTGACCCCTTTTAGAGGACGGACTAGTGCCTCTAGGATGGAGAAACCTGGTGCCTATTCTACCCCCTGCACACCCTGTGGGAGGGGGTTGTTTTATTTTAGGTTTTAGTAACATAGTATCTTAATTGCTTACATGAAGAAAGTTTGGTATAATATACCACATGCGTTTATGGCATGGAATTACACTCTACATCTCCTTTTTAACGTTCTGTTTACACATTTCTCTATTATTTCATCTCTTATTTTTCTTATTTTACATGTTCGTCCTCATATCCGGAAAATGTTGCGGGAACGAATCTTTCATGTGACTTTTGGATACTAATACTATAGAGGGCCGGCACATATGGGTGGGGTGGGCCCATCGTGGGGAGGGGGAGTATATCAGGCCACCAGCCGAATACTATGAAAGTAGTAGGTGCTACGACTCCGCAAAGCATGTAGGTTGCAACAAACAATCCCAATTAACCCCCATGTACTGTGTATATGTATGTATACATTCATGTTGTGACCTGATTATGTCAGGTTATTCAAGATGACCGATATTTGCCATTATGCTGATGCTAGTAGATAAGTGATTTATAATCCTGTAAACACAACACACATTCACATAGGATTTAAAAAATGAGTGATTTACAAAATAAAAGAATAACTTTGGAGTTGAACACTGAACAACTTGAAACAGTGAAGTGTTTGTTTTCTCATAATGATTGGGATTTGCAGGTTATGTCAGACACTGTTGTCCCTGAGACAGGCGGGAATACACAAGAGACACAAACCTAAACAGATCCAGGACCTTTAAATGATCAGTAAACTGAGGAGGACAGTGATGATCCTGCTTTTGTTATTGAACAGGACCATTCTTAGGAGGAATGTCAGTATTGCCTCTGTCGTCCTTGCATTACACATGAAAATAATAGACAAATGTGGTGGCACACACAGCAGGAGAAATTCAGCTATTAGGAAAGAACATTACAAGCGTTTCTGGACCATGCTTCTTCATCGTGGTGCCTGGAATGATGACATATATCTCTTAATGAAAACTGATGCTATGTCTAGGGACCCAAGAAGACAAAAGCTTGAATGGCTGAAAAGAGATATAATGCCGAAATGTGTCGTGAATCTTCTAAGACAATGGTTTCCTAATGTGGCAGGAATTCCTTATATGGGTCATATGTGGGAATAGTTATTTCTTTGTTCTTTTTCAATGATTCATTGGTGTCTCTCTCATTAGACAAGTTTTGGAGGGAAAATCATCATCACTGTTTCTCAGTTACAAGTTGTGTTTTTACTCTAAATGTTGTCAGAAAAATGCTTACAAGTCTCAAATTCATTTATTGTTCAATATCAAAGACTGGATTTTATTTATGTTGTGAATTTACTTCATTTATTGGAGCTGATATGAAAAAGGAAAGATCATGTGATCTTAGCATGGCTGCATGGCAATCCCAACTTCCTGTGTAAACATAAAAAATGACTGTAGCGCCCACCTATCAATCAAAATTCAAAATTCAAATACAAAACTGACCATTTTGAGTACTTTACACTCAAATTGTATGCAAAATAATTTTTTGTTTTATTATTCAAAGGTATCAATGGGTTTCTTATTTATAATTCTACTTCCAAATCAAATTTGGGTTAAATAATTGTACATGCAACAGAGATACTGACAAAAATATCTCTCTGATATGACTGTGGCAAGGAAATTTGAATATCCCACAATATCTCCAATTGGCTGCTATATATACACAGACCCCGGCATTTACAATTAATTGTGACGAACTTTCTAAAATATAAATAACAGTGATAGTTATAAAATACCGCTAATATTGCTATAGAATATTTACTAATAACACAACCGTACATACTGATTATGTCAACAGTTTAATCGGCGGAATAGAAGAATACGCCTGCAATGGCATGATCAAATTCAACATTTTAAAGATACTCACTAAAATTCATTGATTAAATTATATGTATGAATGACAATGGTCACAATAAAATGTCTCCAGTTAAGGTCACATATTTGTAACGGTGCTGCATGCTTCTGTACAGAACTGACAGTAAACCATGCACGCAATGTAGACAGCTTTTCCTTATCATTAACTAAAAGTAAGGTAACCAGGGATGTTTATCTTTAAGATAACGTGGTTGATTGCAACGAAAGTTCCCAAGAGTATACAATGAATATAGCATTAAAAATAATCTGGAAAAAATCTGACATATAAATGAACATGAAATAAATGTTATATGAGTATCCATTATTATCCCCTCGCCAACGAAGTTGCGAAGGGATATAACACTACCGTCCGTCCGTAACATCATCGCGAACACTCTAGAATCAACATCCTTCAATGGATTTTGACCAAACTTGGTACATATTTAGTCCTTAAGAAGATCTGGAACCATATGGATTTACAAGGTCATAAGTCAACGGTCAAGGTCACTGGGTAAAATTTTTAGGCGAGGGGATACGCCACGCTTTGCGTTGCCCTTCTTTATATCATGTTAATAAATCAAATGAAAATAACCCAATTAACCACACTGAACAATTCTAACATCAAATATGAGAATCATAGAAAGAGACAAAATCAACACCCCTAAACGTGTTTAACCATAAACCTCTTTTCTAATCCCAAAGGTCTCAGTCTTGTAACAAGAAAAAGGCAATAATAAAACTATAAAATAGAAAAGTGCAATGATGTTAGTTTACATTCTGTCCGTCCTAAAATAAACAAAGCACAACACAACAAAAAGGCGTACATGTTGATGACGTCGCTTCAACCAAATCAGACAAATCGAAATTAGGAAACAATTTGTCCTTTTGAAAACAAATACATGTACTTTTATACTGTGCTGGTTCTGTTTTTTTTTTATCTAATGTGTGATGCAATTCAATGCAAAACGCATTACTTAATTTCAATATCTATTGGATTTGCATTAGATAACAAATTTTTGCCTCGTCAGAAACCATAAACGTTCAAGATTAACATATGTTGCCAGTATGTTCACCGCAAAATATTGCCAGGTTAAAAGTACAAAAATGAGTAAGACATTTACATCAAATAAAGACAGCAGACTTTGTTTCGGTACAAATTGTCGTTGGGGAAATGCCTACACTTCCCGTGGAGGGAGTTTCCTTGTTACTTGGTAACGAGGTGGACGAGGTTATGCTGAATCCAATAGTCGACGATGAGCCTTGTTACGAGGAGAATGAATTAGAAGATACAGAGGTGCTTCCTGCTTTAATGAAACTCAAAGAAGAGGAGACTTTATTACAAGATGGTGGTACAGAGACAAGTGATGTTGAATTAAAACACACATTGTTTGCACATGTAAATGATCATTTTTTTTTATGGTGATAACGATATGCATCGTTTTTCTACAGATAGGAACCAAAATCCCTCACATTAATTTACAAAATAAATAAAAAATAAATAAAAAATTAATGAGATGGGAATTAATATTTAAAGCATACTGTCATGCAATCTTATTATTAAACATATTAAGGGCAAAGATAAGGTCATAGCTTATAATTTGTGTAGAATTGGAAATGAATTTGTACAGAGATAACTTTTCTTCTAAAGGTTGTCAATATGTTACCACATATATTGCAAAGTTTACTTTGATGTTTCTTCCATTAAGAATTCACAAGTAAGCAAGATATTTACGCCTATTACAGAAATTTAACACTTGAGTGTGTCTTTTGTCATGTATATGCAATAAATGTGATGTATTATTAGTTAATGGAGGATAGTATTTGCTGACAAAGATAAAAACAAAATTGCATCATCAGTGTTAATATGTTGCTAGCAAAAAGAAAAAAATCAGCTTTTTAAAATATGGAGCCGTCCTGGTCTTGATCGTATGGTGGTTGTATTTACAACTACCTGTGCAATCAATGCCTATCACCACTAAAGTTGTTATTTAGAACCCGGTTCATGGCGAGGTGTAGTCGATACAGTATTATGTGTTAAAGTTTCTCAGTTACTTGTTTACCGAAAATTCCTGTTTCCTCCACCTATAAAATTGACGGCCACGTTCAGTCTAGACTATTGAAGAAAATGGCGTGAGAAACCATAANNCATAACAACACACATGAAAAATAAACAGAGCTCATACCTGGAAGTGAAAGAGCGATCTGTTGTTTAACGCCAAATGAACAATATTGCAACTATATCATGCTACATTCGCTGAGATGATTTTGCTGTCCGCTTTCTACTAGACCAACACACTTTGATTTTTATAGTGCTAGATCACTGAAATAACACTCTTTGCATAGACATGTCATTTCACTCGGACACATTATACTGATGTTGACGTAACGTCGAAGGACTGAAGCATTTATTTTTTTTATTATTTATTTTATATTTTAAAGACAAATTAGATTTAGATTATTACCTATATATTTAGCAGGGAGCGTCGTGATCGTTTTGGTAGTTGGATTTACAACTACCTATTCAATCTGTACCTATCATCGCGAAAGTTGTGAGTTTGAATTCCGCTCATAGCGAGGTGTACTCGATACAATATTATGTGCTAAAGTTTGTCAGTGACTTGCGACAGGTCGGTGTTTTTCTTTCAGAATGAGGTAAGGACGCATATGCCTGCGGGATATTGACTTTTGCTTTATTATATTACATTATTCAAGAACTTTACATTTTAAGCATCAATATATCTAGTAAATCATTTGAGGGTCAAATCACTGACTAGTATGCGGACTATGCTTTAGGAGAATAATAGTCCATCAGCAGAAGTATCGACCTAGTGATAGCTATCGAATTTAGAGCACTTGGCGTGTGAATAACCTTCAATTTTAACGCTCATAGTGTAAAGTGTGGAAGACTAAATCATGAACGTTCTATAGCAGCAAGTAAAGAAATCGGCTACTGTCACCTATTCGAACGGTTCGAACACACAACGTTAGTGATGATAGGCACTGGTTGCATTAGTAATTGTAAATCCAACTATCTAACGGGCACTACTGGTTTTAATATATTACATTATTTATGAACTGTAAGTTGACCTTGTCAGTGTCGACGGACTTGGCTACTAATAGTATACTAACTGTGATAGCAACAGACATGTAAATATCTAATTTAGTGAGCATGACACGTTTCTATGATAACCTTGTTCTGTTACGCTCATGATTAAAACATTGGAAGGCCAGATATTTAAAAGGCCCTTGGGCTATTGTATT
>MJUT01023287.1:1219010-1236804 GCA_002080005.1 Gigantidas platifrons
TAAAAATATATCCTTTCAAATTAAAAGAAGGGGACTAAAACTTACAAAAGATTTAATACTGATAATCTGTAAAAGCGCGAGAGATCATAATTTATTATGTCTTGTCATATATACCTCGTTCTTTCTTCAGTTTTGGACAGGTATTCTAGGTTTTTTTGGGGGCTGGGGAATCGTCATTCACTACAACGGGAATATCATGAATAGCATCATCCTTCAATGCCGCTCTTGCTCCAGGATATCCAAGCTCGGCCAATCTTGCTGGATCCCTACTATACTGGCTCTTTGTGAAATGCTTTCCACATATTTTACTGTATTTTGAAGGAGTGAAATTCTGACGTTTGCAATAATGTACCCATGCTTTAAACCTCGGTTGATCTTTTGGAAAACTAAACCAAGAGACAGTTTTGTCGGTTGAAGAATTACTTTTGCAACCCCAGACAACGCAATAAGGCATTTTTATCCAAATAATATTTTAACGTTTTACTATTACTACGTTCGCAAATGAAGTTATTATATACCCTAAGAAACAATAACCGTGTTATTTTAATTAGAAACAGCTATAGACTTTAATAGTTATCTATGATACAGTGTTTCTTTCATCGTAGGTTAGATAGAGTATTATCAACTGTGACGTACACAGCATGTGAGCCTCGTTATCAAGCTAAAACTATTCATACGGCGGTAAACAGATTTATCAGTGTTTATACACACTGTTATCACACTTCATGAGTATAATTAGATACTGTAGAGTTCATACACATAATTTATAAGTAATATTGATGCAGTATTAATCTGAAAAAGATGTTTGATAATTTGATGTCCGGTGCCCTTTAAACGAGCGTGACAATCATGACGTGTTTGAATCTTAACAGTGTTTTCCTTACCTCAAAGCTAAGCCCCCGAGAATTCCAAACTTCCGTTTTTACTTTTACTTTCACTTTGAATTTTTGTCATCCAGAAAATAATTCCGATAACGATAGTTTTGGATCTTTTTTGTCAAAACAAGAACACCACTCGTATATTTTGCAGCATACCTGTTTAATGATAGCTTAAACAAATCATTTATGGACAGTTAAAATTTTTCACACACAGTCATTGGCTTCAATCAACGTTGATTGATACACCTGTTGTTATATTGGTGCACCCCTACACTTAAACATTCCAATTTACATTTGCATTTGTGAGCATACACTTTTATACTTAAACATTTTCGTCTTTAAATTTACTTAACCTTTAAACACATACACTTCACATTTTGCTGTAGTTTGTATACAGTTATAGTATATAGTACCTTACATTATGATGTGCTGCACATACACAGACTTAATGTTCATTTGATTTTGTACTTGTTATTTTGAATTATTTTTTTTTAATTTTATTCATATTATTGATCTACATTGGTTATACATTGACTTTGCATTGAATTATTCTATACTTTGTTGTAGTTAATAATCAATTGAGTGTTGATATAGTATTGTCATTTGTATATGACAGAGCATTCAGTATAGTAAAATTGAAGCATACTTTCTATAGTTAAAAGCTATTTATACTTGTGGTGTAGTACATGTATAATATTGTAAATTGATGATTGCTATTTTATTACTTTTGTTCAATTTTGATCTTTTGTGAATTTTTTTATTGGTAGTTATGCAGTGGTGGTATTGAACTTATATAGTTGTAGAACTGAATATATATATATTTCTGTGAGCTATGATTTAGTGTGAATGTAGATGTTTTGGTATAAGATTATTTTGTTTTCACTTAATTTACCAGACTTGACATATGTGACATGCCGGACATGTAGATTCATCTTTGATTAGTACTTGACATTGTTGTATCTGTGATTATGACTACATCTTATCACCTATTGATTGTGACTTATTTCATTTCTGATTTATTTATTGACAGGTGATAGCTTTGAACTCTGTTGTGACTGATTGTAATTCGTTGATTATTATCGTGCATGGTAGACTTTGACTGATACAACAGAGTTTGTATTTGTTTGTGACCTGTGACCAGCAGTTTGTTTTTAGTCAGTGGAATTTTGAAACTTGAAACTGAAGGTGAATTTTGACTATTTTTTTTCACAATTTTTATCTTGACTTTGGAGTAACTTTACTCAGGAAGCATTGGTTCACTTTTGGAAAAGGTTTTATGCACCGTTTAACTTAACTATATGCATGTGCATGTTTGCTTAGCATACCTTACTTTTAGGTGTAGTAGTTACATCTGTAGTGCTTGTTCACTCAGAAACTTTGTTTAACTCATATTGATTTTGAAATAAAAACTTATTAAACAGACAGTGACTTACTTGATAATTAATTTAGTTGTTTATTCCAGAAAGACGTTTCACAATTTCAGAACTTTATTTCTGTTGTAGACAATTTGTTTTTCTCATAGGTTTATGTTTGTTTCAGTTAGCCATCATCGACACTTGACAAAGGTTAGTAAAAATGTTTTACTACGCATGTTTTGAATTAAATTTAGGTTACTTGTCTATTTCGTACCAAATCGATCCTATTGATGATCACATACCCAAACAGTATGGTTCGCAGAGGAAACGTCGCCGACACAGGAAACATAGAGAGCAACCTTACTGGGATGACAATGGATCAGCTGATCCTGATTACTCATATACTCAACCACCTGCTCCGAATCATACTGATCACGACTATGAACCTATCATCTGTTTTCGTTGTGGTGAGTCAGGACACATAGCTAGTGGATGTCGAGTTTGGCTGGATCACACCAGACAAGCCTACAATTTCCAACAAATCAATGCTGAAGACAGAACATTCGCCTACCAACAGCAGTCAACTAGAGAAACTACTGGACTGTTGGGAAGTCCTAACGAAGTAACTATAAAGGTCAACAGAATTACTGCTTCAGCCCTCTTAGATACTGGTTCTACAGTTAGCACTGTATGCGAATCGTTCTATCTACAGTACCTTGCTAACCAACCAATCCAGACACTCAACCGTATACTACACATCGAGTGTGCAGACGGAGAAGAAATGCCATACCTAGGTTACATTAAAGTCGACTTAGAGTTACCAGGAACTTCAACATCAGATAGATCTCAACATTGTCTACTTTTAGTTGTACCAGACAGCACGTCGTACAACAGCAGCGTACCTTTGCTGATTGGCAACAACGTACTAATGGTAGCAATGGATGATGTAAAGCAACGCTTTGGGGTCAAATTCCTACAGGAAGCAGAGTTATTTACGCCATGGTATCTGACATTCCGTTGTCCACTACTAAGGGAGAAAGAACTGCACAAGAGATCCTATAAACTGGCCGCCATTAAGTGTGCAGAGAAGAGGAGCATACGGATACCATCAAACAGGGATGTTACGATACAAGGATACACTGCTCAGGAATTGCCATACCAACCTGTTTGTTGCATGATGCAACCTACGGACAAAGCAGCGATCCCTGATGACATAGACATTGCCCCATCCCTGTTGTTCTACCAGTATCGATGCAACCAACTAGTTCCAGTCCACATAAGCAATGTCACTACCAGAACCATCACCGTTTCACCAAACACCATCTTGTGTGAACTCCAACCAGTTTCTGTAGCTGACATTGACATACCTGAAGATACCAGCTCTGACGTTCTGCACAACGTCACATTACCAACTGACCTCAGTGACGAACAACTGGAACAAGGAAAAATACTACTTCACCAGTTCCGAGACGTGTTCAGCACATCAGACACGGACATAGGACATACAACAGCAGTTCGTCATCACATTGACTTGGTTGAGAACACTCCATTCAAGCAACGGCATCGACGTATTCCACCAGCGATGTTCGACGAAGTTAGGGACCACTTACGACAGCTACTTGCAGCAGGAATAATCCGTCGTTCCCACTCACCTTGGTCGTCGAACGTCGTTTTATGTCGGAAGAAAGATGGCAAGTTGAGAATGTGTATTAACTATCGGCAGCTTAACACAAATAACATAAAAGGTTCCTACGCCTTACCAAGGAGTGAGGAAATACTTGATGCACTTGGTATTAAATATGATATACAGTATTAGATTTGAAATCTGGTTATCATCAAATAGAAGTAGAAAAATCGCACAAGCAGAGAACATCCTTTACAGTAGGACCTCTAGGATTCTACGAATTCAACCGCCTACCCTTTGGTCTTGTAAATAGCCCAGCCACATTCCAGAGGCTCATGGAAGAGGTACTTGGAGACTTACACCTAGACATCTGCTTCATTTACCTAGACGATCTGATTATCTTCTCCAAAACCTACGAAGAACACCTTGATAGAATACAAAGAGTTTTACAGCGACTACGTGAAAGCGACTTGAAACTCTCACCGAAGAAATTCACGTTCTTCCAGGAGAAAGTGTAGTACATCGGCAACACATAGTCTCGAAAGATGGCATTGAACCTGATCCAGATAAAATCGAAAAATTCAGTAATTGGACACGTCCTAGTACACCAGAAGAAGTTCGACAATTTCTTGGATTCATTGGTTACTACCGAAAGTTTGTTAAGGAATTCTGGAAGATAGCTAGGCCACTGACAGACTTGATGCCAGTACCAACGTAGAAAACGAGATGTAAAGCCAAGTCACCCACTACAACATCATGGATTTGGGGTCAACAACAGGAAAACGCATTCCAACAACTAAAGAGACAACTACAGAAGCCACTAATACTTGGATTTCCACAGTACAACAAGCCATTTGAACTCCATACTGATGCATCCAATCTCGGACTTGGACTTGGAGCTGTACTGTATCAAGAACAAGCTAACCAGAAGCGAGTAATAGCATATGTCAACAGAGGACTTAGTAAATCAGAGAAGAACTACCCAGTACACAAACTAGAATTCCTTGCTTTGAAATGGGCTATCACTGAAAAGTTTCATGACTATCTCTACGGAAACACATTCACTGTACTAACTGACAACAACCCGTTGACATATGTGCTTACATCAGCCAAACTAGTTGCCACTGGTCATCGTTGGATTGCCGCCCTGGCATCATACAACTTCAGTATCAAGTACAGGCCAGGAAGTAGCAACGCTGACGCTGATGGCTTCTCCAAATTACCAGGACTACTTGGAAAGAACAACACTTCCAATATCAGCACAGAATCCGTAAACGCCATCTGCAACATACAACATGTTCAGCCCTTTGTACAGTGTTTGTCGTTGTCTGTCACTACAGCTGATGAACCACCTTTTCCAACATACACCTGATAGATGTCAATACTGAACAGAAGAGGAACAATTGTATGAAGGAATGACAATATTGGGTAGAGGAACATCGAAAGCCAACAAAAGAACAACTTGACAGAAATCCACTCAACACATGGTTCATCAACAACTTTGAGAAGTTCAAACTGATTGATGGAGTACTATATAGAGTGATCAACACCAACGGCGAATTAGTTAGACAACTTGTCCTTCCAGAGACCTGTATTGCTACAGTCATGACTTCACCTCATGATGATATGGGATATAAGGGTCGCGACAAGACACTTTCACTCGTCAAAGATCGCTTTGTATGGTATGGTATGACTAGAGATGTCAAAACATGGATTACCAACTGCAACAGATGCATACGTAGAAAGAAACCAACCAACGAGAGAGCAGCACTTATCAACATCGAGTCATCTCAACCATTGGAATTGGTATGCATGGATTGTCTATCACTTGAAAGATCCAAAGGCGAATATGAGAACATCCTTGTCATAACCGACCATTTCACACGGTATGCCATAGCTATTCCAACAAGAAACCAGACTGCAAAGACCACTGCCGAAGCCTTCTTCAATAACTTCGTCGTACATTATGGTTTGCCAAAAAGAATCCATTCCGACCAAGGGGCCAACTTTGAATCGACCATCATCAAAGAGCTATGTAACATAACCGGAATGAAGAAGTCGAGAATCACACCTTACCATCCTATGGGGAACGACATGACATAACGTTTCAACCGAACGCTACTCAACATACTTAGTACCTTAGACTCAAATCAAAAGAAGGACTGGAAGTCGCATGTTGCTGGATTCGTGCATGCGTATAACTGTACTCGACAAACGACGACTATATTTTCCCCGTACATCCTGATGTTTGGTATAACACCTAGATTATCGATTGACATCGCCTTTGGTTTAGAAGTAGAGGGAAAGAAAGAACCATCTACAAAGTACGTTGAAACCATGACAGAGGGATTGAAGAAAGCATATGAACTTGTATTCAGATCAGCTAGAACAGCAGAAGAACGCCAGAAATCTGGATACGACAAGAAAGTACGAGGAGCCATTCTGCAACCTGGCGACAGAGTACTAGTTAAGATAGTTGCCTTCGACGGGAAACATAAGATCGCAAACAAGTGGGAAGAGGAACCGTACATGATTGTAAGCCAACCTAACAGAGACATCCCAGTGTACGTTGTTCAACGAGAGAAAGGAGAAGGACGGAAGAAAACATTGCACAGAAACCTCCTTCTGCCAATAGGATTCCTGCCGGAAGATGATAATTCGGAGAAACCGAATGAGATAAATCCTGCACCCAAACTGCAACGACTTAGAAAGCCAAGAAATAAACCGACGAAGCCCGACGACAACGAAGACACAGTTGAATTGGAATCGGATGAGGAGTCGGAGCAGGAGTATTATATGATCTATTGACCTGATGAAGATCCACAAAACACCACCAACAGTAATGCACATCATGTGGATAGAGACCAGGCAAGAACTATCAACTTAACTGATGACGGTCATGTTGAAGTTGATAGGGGACAGGGCACTAGTTTTGTAGAGGACAGAGTATTTTTGTTAAAGGTTTTTACCCTTAGACACTAATAACTTTACTGAGAGTACCTTTTACTCTAAAGTTCACATAAATAATTATGGGGGTTATATTTGAAACAGATTTCATTGATTGTCTTCGTCTGGCGGGAAATGTTAATTTGCTCGTACAAGGCTAGACAGACGAACACTGGACATTGAACGGTTTGGTCATACAAAATAAGACAGAAAACTATTGACAAGAATGTCCACATAACTGAACAACTGAGACAGAATTAACACTTAATAACTGACTTGATGTATAACTGGTGTAACATGTGTAATGCATATGTACAAGAATAGATTGTAAGCATGTAGCCCTGTACCATTATTTTACCATAAAGTAAAACACGCTCCACAAGTGTGATATATATCAATACTTTATTGATTTGGTGAACAATAAAGAACCTGGAACCTAAGATGGTGTTTCTTATTTATGACCCTAAACAGGCACTTACTACATGAATGACAATGGTCACAATAAAATTGATCACATTAAGATTACAGATATGTAACACCGATGTATGATTCTATGTAACACTAACAGTAAGCCATACACACTTGTTGGACATTTTTTATTTGCATTAAAAATCATCAGGAAAAAATAAAGAATTTTATTTTATAGACAAACACACTTTAATCGTTACATAGAAGTGTAAATGAAATAAATGTTAATCGAGAAACAATTATTTATATCATGTTTAAAGATAAAATGAAAAACAAAAATTACCACAATGTCTGAACAATTCTAAAATTACCACAATGCCTGAACAATTATAATATTACCACAATGCCTGAACAATTATAATATTACCACAATGCCTGAACAATTCTAAAATTACCACAATGCCTGAACAATTATAATATTACCACAATGCCTGAACAATTCTAAAATTACCACAATGCCTGAACAATTATAATATTACCACAATGCCTGAACAATTATAATATTACCACAATGTCTGAACAATTCTAAAATTACCACAATGCCTGAACAATTCTAAAATTACCACAATACCTGAACAATTCTAATATTACCACAATGCCTGAACAATTATAATATTACCACAATGTCTGAACAATTCTAAAATTACCACAATGCCGGAACAATTCTAAAATTACCACAATGCCGGAACAATTCCAAAATTACCGCAATGCTTAAGCATAATACTTTTTTCCTAATCCTAATTTTGTTCTGTATTCTAACCAGAAAAGCAATAATAACACTATGAAATAGTAAGTTTAATGATATTAGTTTACCTTCTGCCTCTCCTAGGATACACAGAACACCAAGCAACAAAAAGATTAACATGTCGATAACGTCGTGTTCAACAAAATCAGTCAAATTCCTTTTGAAAACAAATACTTATATACTGTGCTGATTCTGTTTTTCCTTCATCAAAGATGTCATGCAATAAAATACAAAACAAATTACTCAATTTTAATATCTATTGGATTTGCATTAGATAAACATGTTTACCTCGTCAGAAGCCATAAGCGTTAAATATTAGCATATGTTGTCAATATGTTCATCGCAAATATTGCAAGGCTAAAAGTGTAAAAATGAGTCAGATATTTACATCAATTAATGTAATTATACTTTGTTTCGGTACAGGTTGTCGTTGGGGAAATACCTACACTTCCTGTGTAGGATGTTCCCTTTGTTACTTGGTAACGAGTTTGACGAGGTTATAATGAATCCAATAGTCTACGATGAGCCTAGTTACAAGGAGAATGCATTAGAAGATGAAGAGGTGTTTCCTGCCTGTGCGGTAACAACAGCCATGAGAATGCAACTCGGAGAAGAGGTGAATTTATTACAAGATGGTAGCACAGAAACAAGTGATGATAAATTAAAACGTATATTGTTTGCACATGTAAATCATCACTTTTTATATGGTGATGACGATATGTCTCGTTTTTCTACAGACACGGAGCGAAATCCCTCACATTTATTAACAAAATAAATAAAAATAAATCAAACATTAACGAGATGTGGACTAATATTGCAAGCATACAATCTTATTATTAAACATACTAAAGGCAAATATAATTTCATAGCTTATGATTTGAGTAGAATTGGAAACAAATTTGTACAGAGATAAATTTTCTTGCAAAGGTTGTTAATATGTTACCACAAATATTACAAAGATTACTTACACAAGTAAGCAAGACATTTACACCTATTAAAGAAATTTAACACTTGAGTGTGTCTTTTGTCATGTGCAATAAATATGATGTTAATGGATGATATTATTTGTTGACAAAGATAAAGAGAAGATTGCATCATCAGTTCTAAAGGGGTGCTAACAATAGACAAAATCATTTTTTTTTAAATATAGAGCCGTCCTGGTCTTGATCATACGGTGGTTGTATTTGCAACTACCTGTACAATCAGTGCCTATCATCACTAAAGCTGTGATTTCGAACCCGATGAATGGCGAGGTGTAGACGATACAACATCATGTGATAAAGTTTCTCAGTGACGTGTTCACCGAATATTCCTGTTTCCTCCACCTATTAAACTGACCGCCACGTTACGACTGAAATATTGTTGAAAGTGGCATTAAACACCATAAGCATAACAACACACATGAACAAATAGACAGAGGTCATACATGGACGTTCTGGATGGTTCGACATACTTATGTAAAGGCGAACAAATTAGAGAGTAGTAAATCAGAAATTTGAGATTTATTGCACAACTGGAATTTATAGAATTGTATTTGGATATATTTACCTGAGTGAAGTCACGTGGCTTCGACTATGAGCAATTTCAACACACAATAAGGAAACTTTGTGGACTGGAACTAAAGAATATTATAATTCAATAGGAATAGAATTTCATGGATATGCCAGATATTCGTGTTGACGATGTGTGTTGCATTATGAACGAAAAATGCACCATCACTTACAGTGAGAATATATTTTATCAAAAGAACAATTAGATACACACACGTTAAAGGACTGGTGACTATAAGGGCTCTATAAGACCCCATATTTAATGAATTTTAGAAATTACTTGATCAATATTTGATGTGTTTTATTTTATAGACGACATCATATTTTTAATGTTAAAACTTGTTTCCAACAAAATCGGTACGTTTTTTACATCATTATGACGTCATGAACGTGAATTGTCTACTGTATTTCGTGGAATTTTGCCGATATTTCGACGGTTTTTTGAAGAAATTAAGCACCTCCGTAGTCGTGCACCAAAAAAAATAGTTTAGCAGATTATTAAACTAAAAAACGCAAATACTGTTAAAGTATTTTTGGTGCACGACTGCGAAGTGTTAAATTTATTAAAAAACCACAGGAAAATGTTCAAATATTAAAAGCGCTTAGATGACGCTTAGACGTTTGTGAAGCACGATATTTCCTATATTTGCCGTAAAAAACGATGGTATGTTGGCACGTAACCAATTAACAGTTAATATAAAAAAAATAAAAATAAACGCAACTTCATCCAAATTTTTTACATATGCCCCCAATTAGTGATTAGCTATTTTCCGGGATATGGTATAACTATTATTACCGGGATACTGAGATAGTTTTAATACCTATTGCTGCTACTTCTTAAATGAAGTAAAATAGTTTGATCTTAAAGGATTTATATATATTTTGGGCACAATCCAATATATCCTTAAATAGTTATCCAGGAATTTTATTTCGCTTAGATATGGCGTTAGCTTATCATCCCGCTCATAGAAGGAACGATGTTAAAAATCGATTCTTTTTTCACGGGAAAATGTGTTAATCATTTTATTTTGTCTAAAATGTATCAATTAAATAGAAACTAGAATTGTACAACCACAAACACGTCTTGTTACGTTCGAATACATAAACCTAAATACAAAAATCTGGATTAATTGATCAAAAGAAAAAAAAAAGAAATATTAGATTCCTGAAGACGACGGAATATTAGTAAAAATACTTACAAATTACTTATACTTTACAAGCATAATATCGCTGAGTTTGGTAACATTTTTGAAAGATTTTTTTTTCGCCGCGTTGAAAGTTAATATTTACCTTCAAAACATGAGTATAAAACATTAGTATAAAACATGAGTATAAAACATGAGTATAAAACATGAGTATAAAGCATGAGTCTAAAAGATGAGTATAAAACATGAGTATAAAACATGAGGATAAAACGTGTATTTTCGTTGTTTTTGTGTGCAGTTTGTCTCCCAGCATCATTAATTATGCATGTCCCAATTTCCAAACTACATGCGCAATGGCACTGACGCTGACACTTCAGCATGACTTTGAACTCAGAACGCTTCTTTCAATTCAATCCAACAGTCATGTTGGTTGCCTATAATTCGGCGAAACTGATTTCCTGTTTATTTTTCTAGCTGAATGAGGTAAAATTATCGTACGACTGCGTGCAGGTTTTCCATCGACAGACATTTTTGTCATACAGGCAGTGATTTATGTTCGAGGTAGTATTCATGAAAATAAAAGAGAATGGATGAACTTTATACTTTAAAACTAGATAATTAGTGTTAATTTATGTTTGAATGTACTCCTTGCAAAACATATCTGGACAACAAAATCACCAAAATCAACGACATTATACCTTTAAAACTTGTATGGACTATACCTGTATAGATCGTAGATGCACAAACTGGAACAAATGTTCTTTTAAGATTTAGAACTTCCAATTATCTCTGTAGTCCTTTCTGGTTTTTATGATTTTCATATTGATACATTCAGTTAGAGTAGATCCAGCTGTTATCATATATTGGGGTTGTCGTGTTATTCGAACCATAGCATGATTTCAATTGGTGTACTTTCTGGTGACCACGTAAGATAATCGCCCAGGAAAAATCGGTTGCATCAATTTACCACATACGGTTATCCATCTTATTCAAGATTTCGTGTTGTGTATGTAATGTTTTATGCATATAAATCAAAAGTATGCTTTACAAATCCATATGTATCGTTGACTTGATGTATAACTGGTGTAGTATATAAGAGTAGATAGGCTGTCGTGGTCGTGATCGTGTGGTAGTTAGAATTCTAGCTACCTATGCAATAAGTGTCTATCACCACTAACGTTGTGAGTTCGAATCCTGCTCCGGCGATGTGTACTCGATACAGCATTATGTGATAAAGTTTGTCAGTGACTTTCGGCAGGTCGTTGGTTTTCTCCGAGAACTGCGGTATCCTCCACCAATAAAACTGACCACCACGATATAATTGAACTATTGTTGAAAGTGGCGTTGGACACCATACACCTAACCCTATAAGAGTAGATTGTAAACATGTACCATTATTCCTGACATATTAAACACCCTCCACAAGTGTGTTTTCTCATAATTTTTATTCATTGGTCAAAAATAAAGAACCTCAACTCTAGATAGTATGTTATTGATGAATGTCCTAAAAAGGCAGATACTACACATCCTGTTTAATTTCAGTATGTAGAGACTTCTGAGCATCGAGTATACATGAACATCGTGGTTCTGGAGAACTCGCAATACGATCCTGATCTTCAATGCCAATTACAAACTGTACTCGGGACAATTACAATGTTCATAATGTATTGTATTTAATGACAAACAAGCAAGCAAGAATCTTTTCTCGTGTACGGAATAACCCGGTCTAGACTATCTGTGTTTATCTTTATTATTTACTAAAAAGACATAAGTTAAACGTCGAATGGACCGAAAAGTCAGAAAACTGGTTCACAAAGATAGGTTGTGCAATGTAAATGTCCCGAGCTGTCCGGTAATAACCAGATCTACTCTCTATATCAAAGATCTGAAACATACTTATGCAATTTCTATTCATACAAACTCGTGATAAGACTTATGAAGTTATAAAGTTATTGGTGCTTTATATTGAATGCTATTGATTTGGAAGGTATACGCCACTGCTTACCTACTGACAGGCCTAACTTCTGTTAGAATCATTTCATAGGAGACATACCCTGTTTTCTGGATAATGTTGAAATATGTATGGTATGTCTGAAGCCAGTCAACATACAACAAAGTAATGTAATATAATAATTTGGCATAAATAAAATAACAAATGACTTCCTCGAAGAAAACGCGGATTATATGTGAAAGGGACGTCAGAAAACTGTGCGGAACGAATATAATACACCCCTTAGCTTGGGATGTAAATGACACACTCCTAACACGTAAAAGACGTTCAAGATGACCCATATTTGCCAATATGCTGATGCTAGTAGATAAGTGATTTATAATCCTGTAAACACAACACACATTCACATAGGATTTAAAAATGAGTGATTTACAAATAAAAGAATAACCTTGGAGTTGAACACTGAACAACTTAAAACAGTGAAGTGTTTGTTTTCTCATAATGATTGGGATTTGAAGGTTATGTCAGACACTGTTCTCCCTGAGACAGGCGGGAATACACAAGAGACACAAACCCAAACAGATCCAGGACCTTTAAATGATCAGTAAACTGAGGAGGACAGTGATGATCCTGCTTTTGTTATTGAACAGGACCATTCTTAGGAGGAATGTCAGTATTGCCTCTGTCGTTGCATTACACATGAAAATAATAGACAAATGTGGTGGCACACACAGCAGGAGAAATTCAGCTATTAGGAAAGAACATTACAAGCGTTTCTGGACCATGCTTCTTCATCGTGGTGCCTGGAATGATGACATATATCTCTTAATGAAAACTGATGCTATGTCTAGGGACCCAAGAAGACAAAAGCTTGAATGGCTAAAAAAAGATATAATGCCGAAATGTGTCGAGAATCTTCTAAGACAATGGTTCCCTAATGTGGCAGGAATTTATTATATGGGTCATATGTGGGAATAGTTATTTCTTTGTTCTTTTTCAATGATTCATTGGTGTCTCTCTCACTAGACAAGTTTTGGAGGGAAAATCATCATCACTGTTTCTCAGTTACAAGTTGTGTTTTTACTCTAAATGTTGGCAGAAAAAGCTTACAAGTCTCAAATTCATTTATTGTTCAATATCAAAAGACTGGATCTTATTTATGTTGTGAATTTACTTCATTTATTGGAGCTGATATGGAAAAGGAAAGATCATGTGATCTTAGCATGGCTGCATGGCAATCCCAACTTCCTGTGTAAACATAAACAATGACTGTAGCGCCCACCTATCAATCAAAATTCAAAATTCAAATACAAAACTGACCATTTTGAGTACTTTACACTCAAATTGTATGCAAAAGAATGTTTTGTTTTATTATTCAAAGATATCAATGCGTTTCTTATTCATAATTCTACTTCCAAAACAAATTTGGGTTAAATAATTGTACATGCAACAGAGATACTGACAAAAATATCTCTCTGATATGACTGTGGCAAGGAAATTTGAATATCCCACAATATCTCCAATTGGCTGCTATATATACACAGACCCCGGCCTTTACAATTAATTTCTAAAAAATAAATAACAGTGATAGTTATAAAATACCGCTAATATTGCTATAGAATATTTACTAATAACACAACCGTACATACTGATTATGTCAACAGTTTAATCGGCGGAATAGAAGAATACGCCTGCAATGGCATGATACAATTCAACATTTTAAAGATACTCACCAAAATTCATTGATTAAATTATATGTATGAATGACAATGGTCACAATAAAATGTCTCCAGTTAAGGTCACATATTTTTAACGGTGCTGCATGCTTCTGTACAGCACTGACAGTAAACCATGCACGCAATGTAGACAGCTTTTCCTTATCATTAACTAAAAGTAAGGTAACCAGGGATGTTTATCTTTAAGATAACGTGGTTGATTGCAACGAAAGTTCCCAAGAGTATACAATGAATATAGCATTAAAAATAATCTGGAAAAAATCTGACATATAAATGAACATGAAATAAATGTTAAATGAGTATCCATTATTATCCCCTCGCCAACGAAGTTGCGAAGGGATATAACACTACCGTCCGTCCGTAACATCATCGTGAACACTCTAGAATCAACATCCTTCAATGGATTTTGACCAAACTTGGTACATATTTAGTCCTTAAGAAGATCTGGAACCATATGGATTTACAAGGTCATAAGTAAACGGTCAAGGTCACTGGGTAAAATTTTTAGGCGAGGGGATACGCCACCCTTTGCGTTGCCCTTCTTTATATCATGTTAATAAATCAAATGAAAATGACCCAATTAACCACACTGTCTGAACAATTCTAACATCAAATATGAGAATCATAGAAAGAGACAAAATCAACACCCCTAAACGTGTTTAACCATAAGCCTCTTTTCTAATCCCAAAGGTCTCAGTCTTGTAACAAGAAAAAGGCAATAATAAAACCATAACATAGAAAAGTGCAATGATGTGAGTTTACATTCTGTTCGTCCTAAAATACACAAAGCACAACACAACAAAAAGGCGTACATGTTGATGACGTCGCTTCAACCAAATCAGTCAAATCGAAATTAAGAAACAATTTGTCCTTTTGAAAACAAATACATGTACTTTTATACTGTGCTGGTGGACGAGGTTATGCTGAATCCAATAGTCGACGATGAGCCAAGTTACGAGGAGAATGAATTAGAAGATACAAAGGTGCTTCCTGCTTTAATGAAACTCGAAGAAGAGGAGACTTTATTACAAGATGGTGGTACAGAGACAAGTGATGTTGAATTAAAACACACATTGTTTGCACATGTAAATGATCACTTTTTTATGGTGATGACGATATGCCTCGTTTTTCTACAGATAGGAACCAAAATCCCTCACATTAATTTACCAAATAAATAAAAAATAAATAAAAGATTAATGAGATGCGAACTAATATTGCAAGCATATTGTCATGCAATCTTATTATTAAACTTACTAAGGGCAAAGATAAGGTCATAGCTTATGATTTGTGTAGAATTGGAAATGAATTTGTACAGAGATACATTTTCTTCAAAAGGTTGTCAATATGTTACCACAGATATTGCAAAGTTTACTTTGATGTTTCTTCCATTAAGAATTCACAAGTAAGCAAGACATTTACGCCTATTAAAGAAATTTAACACTTGAGTGTGTATTTTGTCATGTATATGCAATAAATGTGATGTATTATTAGTTAATGGAGGATAGTATTTGCTGACAAAGATAAAAACAAAATTGCATCATCAGTGTTAATATGTTGCTAGCAAAAGGAAAAAAATCAGCTTTTTTTAAATATGGAGCCGTCCTGGTCTTGATCGTATGGTGGTTGTATTTACAACTACCTGTGCAATCAATGTCTATCACCACTAACGTTGTTATTTCGAACCCGGTTCATGGCGAAGTGTAGTCGATACAGTATTATGTGATAAAGTTTCTCAGTTACTTGTTCACCGAAAATTCCTGTTTCCTCCACCTATAAAACTGACGGCCACGTTAAGTCTAGACTATTGTAGAAAATGGCATGAGAAACCATAAGCATAACAACACACATGAAAAATAAACAGAGCTCATACCTGGAAGTGAAAGAGCGATCTGTTGTTTAACGCCAAATGAACAATATTGCAACTATATCATGCTACATTCGCAGAGATGATTTTTCTGTCCGCTTTCTACTAGACCAACACACTTTGATTTTTATAGTGCTAGATCACTGAAATAACAGTCTTTGCATAGACATGTCACTTCACTCGGACACATTATACTGATGTTGAATTAACGTCGAAGGACTGAAGCATTTTTTTTTTATTATTTATTTTATATTTTAAAAACAAATTAGATTTAGATTATTACCTATATATTTAGCAGGAAGCGTCGTGATCGTATTGGTAGTTGGATTTACAACTACCTATTCAATCTGTACCTATCATCGCGAAAGTTGTGAGTTCGAATTCCGCTCAAAGCGAGGTGTACTCGATACAATATTATGTGCTAAAGTTTGTCAGTGACTTGCGACAGGTCGGTGTCTTTTCTTCCAGAATCAGGTAAGGACGCATATGCCTGCGGGATATTGACTTTTGCTTTATTATATTACATTATTCAAGAACTTTACATTTTAAGCATCAATATATCTAGTAAATCATTTCAGGGTCAAATCACTGACTAGTATGCGGACGATGCTTTAGGAGAATAATAGTCCACCAGCAGAAGTATCGACCTAGTGATAGCTATCGAATTTAGAGCACTTGGCGTGTGAATAACCTTCATTTTTTACGCTCATAGTGTAAAGTGTGGAAGACTAAATCATGAACGTTCTATAGCAGCAAGTAAAGAAATCGGCTACTGTCACCTATTCGAACGATTCGAACTCACAACTGGTTGCATTAGTAATTGTAAATCCAACTATCTAACGGGCACTACTGGTTTTAATATATTACATTATTTATGAACTGTAAGTTGACCTTGTCAGTGTCGACGGACTTGGCTACTAATAGTACACTAACTGTGATATCAACAGACATGTAAATATCTAATTTAGTGAGCACGACACGTTTCTGTGATAACCTTGTTCTGTTACGCTCATGATTAAAACATTGGAAGGCCATATATTTAAAAGGCCCTTGGGCTATTGTATTGTCTGTCCTTTTCAGGTTACAATTTTGTTACATTCAAACATTTCAGTTAGTACATGTACAATATATAAAATATGACCTAATATGGATTAGGCACAGCCTACAGGTGAGCATGGCATCTACGCATAGACATGTACATGTATTTTACTAGTCTATGATTATGAGTCCACATTCACTTGAAGTTCCAAATATGAACAAAACAAGAAAAATATTTTTTTTTCTTATTTTTATTTTTGAAACTGCAAGAGACTGTGATGAGTCAAACGTCTATCTTTTAAAAAAAGTATCCTTTTCATCCGGGGGTCGTGTTGCTCGTATGATACAAGATGTTTTATTTCCAAATCATGGGCCCCATAAGGGCATTAAAAACATAAACATACAAAGAAAGAATCATAATTATATAGAGTACAGCTACACAATGACATATGTATCACAACACATTAAAAGTAATAAACAAGTAATAAACAGTA
>MJUT01023287.1:1297300-1314790 GCA_002080005.1 Gigantidas platifrons
GTTGTCATATGTATACTATTAGTTATATTAAGTAGAACTGAGAGCCTCTATTATCATTTATATATTAGATACTATTCACGGCTATCGTAAGACAAAATCGTGAAACAATTGTCAACTTTGAACCTTATTAAGCGAATTTTAATCAGAGGGAAATGTTTCTTATTACCGGTGATAATGGTAAAATTGAGAATGTGTAATTACAGAGAGGACATTCCAACTTAAAGTAATATTAAACCAGTTTTGGGTGAAGACATTTTTCCCCTGAAAATTCAATTTGGAATACGGCGGTACCTTTACTAAGCTATTCATGCATGTTTCAAGTCGAAATATGTTCCCAACAACTAGAAATCTGCAAATACGTGTGCATGTTTATCGTCCTCGCCATTATTGAGGAGACTTATTAACTTTCGGTTGTTTTGTTCCGATGATTGCCGAACATAAACTCGTGAAGAAAAGTTTTGGTCCGAAGATTGCCGAACATGACCTCGTTAAGAAAAGATAAACAATCATGGATGCTGAGGTAAGCACGCACACATTCCTGACAATGATTATTGAGGAATCTGTCTGTTTCATGTCGTGTGAACCAATTTTGTTTTGCAATTATTCTTATGTGGTACACACGGAATATATATTTGTTTTTCATCAACTAAACATTGCGCATGAGCATTAATCTCCCCGAAAGAGTTCAAATCTTGTGTCACGCACATATCATTTGCATTACTGTACTGGAAAACAGAATTATCTGCTGTCAAATATTTTGCGATTTGCTCTTAAAATCTGTTTTTAAGCGGATTTTAATGTTATGCAGTTGATTTTAGTTAAAATCAAGTGATATATTAAGTGAAAATATATAATCCAAAAATTCCACGATATTGGCCTTTCATATTACTTTAATATATCGGATATGAGTTCTGTAATTATTTCGTATGTATTTTATTCCAATGAACAGAATGTAGAACAAAACAACACAGAACACCATTACATTTTATATTGTAAGACAAGCTTGAAGTTATTGTAATTCTGTTTATTAACTTGGCATAACCTGACTATGATCTCAAATTCACTTTCTAAGAATTTTTAAATATTGCTTTATTTCACATTTTAATCACTAGGTAACTATTTGATGGTTAAGTTCTTAAGAAAAAGACAAGAACAGAAAAGTCCACTCAAACTGCATTGTCTTAGCTTACATAAACTGAAATTACAAAATGTTCACAAATTCAAGAAAGATCGCCAATGTGGGGAAAAGAAACGTCAAACGGAACAACGGGCCACCGCTGTGTGAGGATGAATATAACAGCAGAAACAATGAAACGTCAAAAGATGGAAATAAGAAAGAAAAAGGTGTGGATGTAAACGGTAAATTAAAACGAAGCAAAGCAGTTGGTGTTATAGACAGGTGTAAATCTCAGGTACGACGGAAATTACTGATTGATGATGGAATTTTCTGTGATAAGGAACTACGAAGTGTGACTTTTTATATGTATATGTCTGTATGTATAAGAAATAGATTTGCTTAAATTTTCCTTTACTGCTATGAGGCAGAGTATTTCTAGTATTTTTCAGTATTGTCATTGGTAATAATTTAATTAAACGGAATTATTTAATTACTTTCCTTTATTACAGATTAATTACAAAGTGTAATTAAGTATGTTGATATTATTTTGATTAATTGATTTTACTATAGACCTGTTTGACGGACTTGACATAATCACGGACTGGTTCTACTATATTTAACTCTAATCTTTTCTATCCATGGTTCGTTGAACCGCACTCTTACTTTATCTTCATTGGTCACTTCTATTTTTGGCGGTAAATTCCTTTGTCTGTTGTCTTTATTTCTATACGACACCATATTGCTTTTGATATATTTATGTGCAACATTGAAATTTAGAGCTGGCATTCAGAAGTTGAAATCTAATATTTGGAGAACTTATTTCTTTTCTAACTTCGGTTACTTTCTTTTCTAAAATCTAATATAATACTAAATGTCCGTATTCATAATTTTATCCTGTATGAATGGATTGTATGAAATTGTATGAATTTGAATACGTGCCATCTGAATGATTATTGAAAGTGTAAAATAGATGATAAACTTGACTACAGATTAAACCTTTTAAATTTTGTAAATAATGAATATATATGAAAGTTGATAATTTAAATTAACAAATGAACTGTTAATTAAATGTATTATCCTAACAAGTTTAGTGTTAAGAATGTCGGAGGAGAGGAGTGAGAGCGGTTAAGATTATAAAACAGGTAAATGGTAAACATAATTAATAAAACAGTAATTTATCAAAACAGTCGTGTGTGTATTTTTGTTTATTAAAATGTCATGTATATATTAAACAGTCGAGTAAAAGAACTCTTTTGTTATACAGGTAATATTGAATTGATTTCACCACCTATGACATGGAGATCTAATCAAGAAATCCTTTACACCTCATGTGAGGTAAGAATCAGTGCATTCTATTTTACTGTTGCTTTGCTTTTGTTTTGTGTTGTTTAGCTTCGCTTTTATTAATTAATTTAGTTAATAAGTTATTTAGCTTATTGTATTAATTGGTGTAAGAAGCTTATACTGACTTTGCGTATTATGATGCTCATTACTTTTGTTTATTTTTAATATCACATTATATTTACATTTTCACATTTATTGTATACCATATATATTCCGGAAGATAAGATGTACATGTATATGTACGTAAAGAAATATTTGTATTTGTTTGCTTCATCACTCTAAACCTTTTGATGAGTTCATGACCCCCAGGTCACCTTTAATATAAATTGTGTAATCACATTGAGTTACCTTGTATTGTATTTATTTTCTGTAATTATGATAAGATATTAGAAAGAGTTATCGTTCTTTTCACTGACTTTGTATTTATAGTGTTTATTTTAATTGCAGTGATATGATTGTATATTATGTTAAGATATGATATGTGTCTAAAAAAATAAAAGTAGAAGACCCCTACAGTAATTAGTTATTATTATTTGGAGGAAATGTAATAATACTACATAAGTTGTTGGTTGTTAATTCTTTCTGATACTAGAATATTCTATAAAAAAATAGCTTTACGCAAGATCTATATCTCGATGTCATTTTGAATTCATTTGAATTTCCAACTTTCGTAAAAATCTCTATTGGTACTCACAGTAATATTATTCATTCAACTGCTAATGTAATGTAAATCTGAAACAAAGCTATTTGAAAATTCTGTGTAAATAAACCAGAACTGGTAGCCTTCGGTGTCACCTGAGTCCCAATCCCTTTTTACTTGTTTTAGTGGGGTTTGTGTTGTTAAATTGCATGTCTTTATATGTTTAGTACCGTGTTATCATGTCCGCTGCGATCTATGGTTAAAACGATATCTTCTCGTCATCTCTCCCATTTGTTGTGCAGGGGTTCATGTTTGATTTATGTTATTTGTATTAATTTACATATGCTCGGGTTCAACACGACTTCCATATCAGATGGTGCTCGTGTAGATTAACAGTAATACGAAGGGGTGTCAGTAGTAGACCAGGAGCTGCTCACACTCGGATGCTCGTCAAAATCAATCTTTAGTTTTCTGTGTAGTGTTCTGTTGTTCAGTGTTTGTTCATTTGTCTTTTTTCCTTTGACTATTATATTGTAGTCCTTCTTCACTTTAACGCTTCAAATCTTTCTTACAATAAAAAATAAATCGCGTCCTGTGAACTAAATTAGATGTCTACGTTTCATTTCCACATTCTGCTTATATATCAAATGGATGTGCAGTATTTTAAGGAACAAAGTGCATATTGAATAATCACAAAATATATATGTCATATATTAAGCTGACAGGTCTTCTCTCTAATTGCAAATTTTTAATTTTACAATTATCATCGGTTATAGGAAATAGAGTAGAGAATAATATATAAAGCTTCAATGAGTCGAGTCAACTATGGTTGCTAGCATATAACATTTTTGAATAAGATTCTTGGAACTAGTGAAAAGACAAACATAATATTAGTCGTAATGGATAAACCAATTTCTTAGTGGGTTCCTGTTGATCAGCTTTTTAGTTTTTGTGTTGAGCCATTAAGTGTCATTATTTCCCTGTATGTTATGTGTTCTGTGTCGTGATGCCCGTTACGATTTCCACATAAACACGATGCTCAACTTGGCTTTACCTCCAGTTGTTTGTAAACGATTTATATCTTATTTACGTTATTTGTGTTTGCTTGCGCATAGTGGTCTCCAAAACATTGTGCTATGTTTTTGCTTTGTTTGTCTTCGTCTAGTGTACCCTATGCTGCCAGTTTTTCTAGATTGTTGATTTAAGGAATATTTTAAATTGTTGAACAGGTTATACGATATAACCTGGTTTGGGTCAGTTTACGCTTAATAAACCGCGAAGCGGTTTATGAAAAGAGTTAACGGACGCAAACCAGGTTATGCAAGTATAACCTGTTCAACAATTTCAAATATTCCTTATAATTAAAAATTTTCAAAATAATTTAATGTTTCTTCGATTTTAATTACTATTATTTCATGTGATTATTTGAATTTGTCGTTGGCGGATGAACACGTTGATGATGTCTCAATACCAACCAAGGTTATCGAGTATGACCAAAATTTACCCCAGGCGGATTAGCCAATAAGATTGAAATATTCAAATCAAATTAAATTATTTTTGGTTAACCCTTCGGTATCCTCGAACATTTATTTACAAGATTCGATGTGTCAGGTTTTACCTCCATTAACTACGTCGCCATAGAAACATCGATGTAGAATACCCTTTATATCAGATCTCTCTGCATGTTACTTGTATTTATAGACAAGATACTTGTTTATTGCGGAAATCATAAACAGTTTGTGTGATAAAGTGAAATTTGTCAAACAGGTGCAATCAGATCCCAGAAACAAACAAATGCAAATCACACCCCGCAAGGCCATGTATTTAGCCAAATGTGTGGTAGACAACAATTGCACAGGTATAAAACGTATACAAAACACTGAGTCACCCGTTACCTTGATAACTTATTTAGAGTTATGTTAAGGTGCCTCTGTTTCTCAGATTTTACGAATACATTTTAGCGATGTTCTATCTAAGTGGTATATTTCAGGGGGGAGGGGGCTTTTTATTTCCACGATTCATTTTTTTTCTATCATATTCGAGATCTCCTGAGTTCACCTCTCGGTTTCAGTGGGTCCATGTTGCTGAATGTTTTCTCCTGTTATGTGCTCTTGCGGTTTGCGTTCCGCGGTGTGGTGTTTGTTATGATTTCCGCTTAAAACAATGTTCGGTTCCTCTTTACCTCCAACTGTTGGTAGGAGGGTGCATGTCTTATTTACGTTATTTCTATTTGTTTGCACAAGACATATTGTGTTGTGATTTTGTTTTGTTTTTGTCTTGTAGACCCTATGTTGCCAATTTCTCTCTGACCTGTCCATTTTTGATTCGCACTGAGTTTTTCAAGAGCGTTTATTTCTAGATTTTACGACTAGATTGAGGAGCTCTTCCGATTGTGAGGTATATTTTTTTGTTTTTTTATTTTATTTTATATCTGCGATTCAATTTTTTACTATATGTATTATGGATTCGATAGGAACTACAAAATCAGCCACTTTGTAAACTTAAAATCAAGATGAAATAATAAATCGGTATTTTCATGACATATGTAGACCATTGTGGTCGTGATCATATGTGTTTTGGTAAAAAAAAATTCCGGTTTGTTTCATGTGACATTTTATCCTTTTAGATATTTGTTTTTTTCCAATCTGTTAGCTTTGGACGTACCCAGTAAAGATTTTTCCAGAAACGTGTCGTGCGCACTAAATTAGATATCTACGTTTTATTTAAACTTCAGAAGTTCAACACATGTCATGCCATTTCATTGTTTACAGCCTTAAACAAACAAACATTCAATTTGATACTATTTTATCAAAATGTGAGGTATTATATGACGCACCAGTCAATTGTAAATAATACAATTTGATTTGAATACTAAAATCTGATTGGATGATCTACATGGAGAAAATTGTGGTTATACTCGATCACCTGGGTTGGCATTTTGACGTCAGCAACGCATGCATTCGCCAACGACAAATTCAAATAGTCACATGAAATAATCGTAAATAAACCCTAATAGGAATCATTAAATGTTGTAAAAATTTAATTATAAAGAATATAATCAAATGCAATGTTTAAACAAAAGTTTCACTGCAAGATGTAACTCTAGACTAGGTATGACAATGGCGATATTTTGTCCCAAATATTATGTAAAGTTTAATACCATAACAAGCAATAATACATGTATAACTAACGCAGAAGTACCAATAAGTTAGGTATAGCTAACATATTGTTGAAAGTGGCGTTCAATACCATAAAAAACCACCAACCCATCAATAATGCAGGATATCGATGATTCAATACCATCTACGCCAGACAATGTCTTCAATAAACGATAGAGAAAACAAAGTGCATATAGAATAATCACAAAATCCATATATCATATATTAAGCTGACATTTCTTCTCTATGATTACAAATTTTGAGTTTTACGATGATCAGCGGTAGGAATAGATAATAAGAAATAAAGCCTCAATGAGTCAAGTCAGCTATGGTTGTTAACGTATAACATTTTCGAATAACATTTTTGGAACTATTGAAAAGACAAACATTATATTACTCGTAGAGGATAAGCCCGTCTATTAGTGGGTTCATGTTTATCATCTTTTTAGTTTTTTTGTTGTTGTCATATTCTGTGCCTTTACGTTTTGAGTTCCGTGTTGTGATGGTCGTTGTGCGATTTCCACAGAAACACGGTATTCAGTTCGTCTTTACCTCCAGTTATTTGTAGAAGACTTATTTCTCACTTTTGAGACAGACCAGTTCCTATTTTTAGCGATGTGAGATTGTCTTATCTTGCACTAGTGCAAGACAAAAAATCACGCGCGTTTTACCGGCAAATACATGCTGTACAGTTTAAGTCAACTGCCCCCAGTTCTCCATGCTTCACCAATAAAACCACGATTCTATTACATAAGTATTTTTAAATTAATGTATGTATACTATTCTGCTAGCTAATAATTTAACTATCGTGCACCTTTCATGTTTCACGGTGTATGACTTTCAAGTCAATGTTTGTTTACTTTGAGTAAATAATAGAGTGCTCTCCCTTGTTAGTAACTAACGTACCTCCCTTTGACCAAATTCAAATATTTTTTCACAGCCACAGGTGTAGTGTTGAGTTACATTTATCATATATTTATTAAATACATTGTATTTTATTATGAAATACATTTAAAATACTGCCAAGACACGGATGAATAAATTGAATATTTACTTCAGCAATGGAAACAAAATTTGCGGGAAAACGCTCGATCGGGAATGTAAACAAAACAATTAGGTAACAGCTGATAAAAGTGAGAAATAAAATCAAACACCGGCAAAAAGTGCAAGACAGGGAAATCTCCGACACCCTCGGGTAAGATTTCGGCGAGCCTCGTCAGCGAACGATTGAAATCTTACCCTCGGGTGTCGGAGATTTCTCTGTCTTGCACTTTTGCCGGTTTTAGATTCTATATGTCTTATTTACGTAATTTGTGTTTGTTTGCGTAGAGTGGTGTCCAACACACATTGTGTTGTGTTTTTGCTTTGTTTGTCTTCGTCATGTTGCCAGTTTCTCTGGATTGTCTACTGTTGGTTAACCCTTCGGTGTTCTCTAACCTTTATTTACAAGATTAGATGTGTTAGATTTTAACTTCGTTAACTACGTCGCCATATAAATACCGATAGAAAATACCTTTATATCAGATTTCTCTGCAAGTTAGTTCTATTCACACACAATATACTTGCTCATTGTGGAAATCATCAACAGTTTGAGCGATAACGTAAAAATTGACCAGCAGGAGCAATAAGATCCCAGAAACAAACATACGCAAATAATACCCCACAAATCGATAATATAGCCAAATGTGCGTTGTAAACATCAATTGAACAGGTGCAAAACGCAAACAAGAACACTGAGTTACCTGCATCTTTGATAACTTATTGATGACAAAGCTAAGGGTATTTAAGTGCCTCTTTTTCTCGGATTTTACGAATGCATTTTAAAGCTGTTCTGGCTAAGGCTAAGTGGTATATTTCGATTTTTTTATTTTCCTTTTATTTCCGCGAATCAATTTTCTGGGGTCATATTTGACAACTCCTGAGTTCACCTCCCGGTTTCAATGGGTCCATGTTGCTAATTTGTTTTTTTAAAGTGTTTTTCTTTTGTTTTCTTTTTTGTTCGTCCTATTATGTGTTTTTGCGTTACACGGTGTTCACTTCGTCTTTATCTCCAGTATTTGTAGAAGACCTATGTCTTATTTACGTTATTTGTGTTTGCTTGCGTATAGTGGTGTCCAACACATTGTGATATGTTTTTGTTTTGTTTCATTTAAACATATTTTATTGATAAATAACATCTAAACTTTTTTTTTCATAATACAATAAAGCATAGGATTCCGAAACAAGCGCAACGCTTATATTAATCTGTTCCCTAAACAAAAAACACATGAAAAATTGAAAATAGTCATTAAAACATAGTCAATTCATTTAACATTGTTTAAATAACTGAAAATTAAAGGAAGGAAAAAGGGAAATTATGGGTTTCACTCTGGATATAAAATCACATGATGTATCTGAGTTTTATGAAAATCGTTTACTTTGCGTAATATATGTATGTACTGTCGTAAAACAATTATATTTGAATCGATATCAAGGTTAGGACTGCCACATAATAGTCATTCCTCCGAAAGTCGAATGTTCAGTAGCTGAAATAGCTTTCAAACAAGACTATTTCGTTGACGAGTATATTTCGGACATTTAAATAAATAATGATATGTAGATTCAGTCTCTCCACACAAACAATTAGGACTATCAATAATATTTTTTTTATATACAAATGTGCGTTTAGAAAACTACTTTTCTTACGAGGACGAGCATGTGTCAGTCTTGAACCATAATAATAATATTTAGGTACATTATCATGATCAACTCTAGAAGTAAGTCTAGATTTTAGAATGATAAGGGATGGACAGACTTTTATTTCTGTCGGTAGATAATTCCATAATTTTAAAGTAGATGGTAGAAAATAAGTAGCATATAGTGGTAACGGAAACGTTTTGCTATGTCTAGTTTTGTATGTGTGCACATCATGAAAAGCGGCTAGGAATCAAAGTTGATAACGATACTGGAGTTAAGTCATTTTGTATTTAGTCCTATCCAGAAATGATGGGTACTTTGCTCATGTGCATGGCTAAGATGGCAACGCCGGGACGTCTGCAATTTTCATATGATCTATATAGAAGATAATTTCTATAGCTGCATGGATGTTAATTGCCGAAATTGATAATATGACTTTGAATTAAGCCAAATTAAATGAGATAAAAATGAATGACAACAGTGAAATATTCCAAGTTCCTGGAGTGTATGAAAATCCGAGGCGGCAAACCCTTACACTGGCTTTAACAGTCTATGTAAAATGTCTGCAATACACGATATTGGTGGAGTTCGACAACAAATTTACCAACGAATAATATTTTAGGCCATTAATTTGGATTCCTGAACTCTGGATAAATTACTATTCACAAACCTTATATTTCTAGCTTCTAAACTCGAGGTTCCCACATTAAATATAATATGATAATTTTTGCAAGCACGCAAGTTAAAAAAATTGCTAAATTTGAAAGAAAACAACAAAACTATTTGTATTTTAGTAGACGAAAGACTTTGCGGAAGTCACCAATAACATGTTAATTATTGAGCCGTTGACAGAGGCAATGAATGTCCGTGTTATAAATAATTATTTGAGAAATCTGAGGAGCAATCCATCAAGCTTGAATCTGCAGTCACGTGATCAAAATCTAATTTAAATATGATAAATATTTATGAGGAAAATACCATCAATTTCTTGATATGTTTTGATAATCCGGTTTCTTTGTATAATTCCCTTAGAGGAGTTAATTTTGTCCCACACGATATGATCCTCGTCGCTTCAATTTGAACTTTTTCCAAAATATTAATTAAGCACAGTATACATTATGAGGGTCCCACATTACATCCCCATATTCTAATAGTGGTCTGATAAAAGATAAATACAACTTTTCAAGTGATAATCTATCTAACCTACATTTTAACATAAACGAAGAATATTTGACTTTGAATATGCCTTGTCAATGACAAGTTTAATATGTTTGTTCCATGAGCCATCATCGGAAATTGTTACACTTAAGTGTTTATGATATTTCACATTTACGAGTAGCTGGTTATTCATAACTAGAGACGGATGATGTGATTTGTTGACTTTCCGCGAGATAACCATCGTTTCGGTTGTCTGGGGATTAAAACTAACCAACCATCTGTTACACCAAGATGTGATAATATGCAGGTTCCTGTTGAGAATGTCTGCTGATTCAATTACATTATCGACTATAAAAATATACTGGTATCATCAGCAAACAATCTCACTTGGGACTCAATATTATCGACAATATCATTTGTGCAAAATAAAAATAGAAGCAGGACTAATATAGACATATGTGGAACGTTGGCATTTATACAAAGCCAGGATGAATAACATCCATTGATTGGAACATGTTGTAATCGATCTCGTAAATAATGTTCTAACCAAATGATAATATTTCCATGAAACCCATAATTTTTCAATTTATTCAAAAGTCCACGATGCCAAACTTGACCAAATGACTTGCTAACATCTCAGAAAACAATTCGAAATTCCTTTCAGTCATCCAAAACATTTCCGATATTGTTAGTAATATCCACCATACAATTGGTTGATAGCTGAATCGCCTTTGGTAAATCCAGACTGACAATGCGTTATAATATCATGATCAAGCAAATAATTATTAATATGTTTAAACACACATCGCTCCATGACTTTACCAACGATACTAATCAGCCGGACGATAATTTTGTAACAATCCTGGGCTTTCTTTTTTTTAAACTGGACAGACGTTAGCTTTCTTCTAATCGGAAGGAAAGACATCGCTTCGTAGGGAAATATTAAATATCTTACATAAGGGATATATTGAAATTGACGCTCCTTCCTTAAGAATACGGGGCTAATACCGTCGGGTCCAATAGCTTTAGATATATCAAGCAAATCAGCAACGTCTGATTCAGTAATATTAATATTATTCAACACATATTCCGATTCATATAAAATATTTGGAAGATCAACGTTCGCATCATTCAACTCAGTTTGTGCAAGAACAACATTATTAAATAATTCACTCTTTATTGTATTATCATTAACTTTGATGGGGGAATTATGTCTTTTTTATTTTCAAAATTAGATATTTGTTTAGCCATTTTCCACCAGTCTTTTGTTGACGTACTGTCGTCATGTAGTTTTTCGGATAGAATGTCAGAATAAGTTATCTTTGCATTCCTAATTTTAGACGTGCACTCATTTCTAATATGACGGAAACGTTTCCAGTCCAGTACTGACTTTGAACGTTTCGCTCTCCTATGATGGCGATTTTTCTTTCTAATGGTACGTTTTATGTGATTTGTGATCCAAGGACAGTCCTTGCTCCTAACGGTAATGGTTTTGTTTGGAACATTCGACTAGGCTATCTGGAGTATCGTACGTGTGACGTTAGTTACACTCTGATTGACATCGTTTTCAATGATAAGTGTATCCCATTGTACAAACTGTAAGTCTCGCCTTAAATTATCATAGTTACCCTTTTCATTAAGCCAAATGTTACGCTTATGACGACTAGAAGTTTGCTTTTTACAATTAAAGATATCATATGTAGGACAATAAAAAGGAGTAAGGTCAATAAGAGCAGGACGAACCTCTGTATATGTTATAAATGAGGGATTATTTGTAATTACTGGATCAATAAGAGAAGATTATACAATCGCATGATGTCTTTGACTTTACGACAATGGGGGTATAAATGGTTGTCGTTAATGTCAGCTACTACGATAACTGCCTCTCCATTGCATTTCAAAGACAGTTCTATAGAACATTCCAAACCAAATGATACCACAGCCGGAATGCACGGAGGGACATTAAAAGTACCATACATAGCTTTTTGGTTTATTATTTTGAGGTCTACCCAAACACATTCTAAGCCGTTGATTTCAAGATCAGTTTTCCGTTCATAATGAACAACTTTTTTAATATAAACGACAACCCCTTCCTATGAACTTTCAACACGTTCTTTCCTAAGAGGAACGTTAAATGAGTTAAGTTTGATGTCACAGTCTGGCGTTGTGTGGTTAAGTCAAGTTTCAGTAAATGATATATCAAAATCACCATATTCTGCCGATATTAGATGAAGTTTGGGTTTCAAACTTTGAACATTTAGGTGTAAGAAGGAAACATGATTTTTTTCATGTACTTGGGTATGTTTGATACGCAAGATGTAGACGAATCGGTAAAAGTCCTATTATTAATTGTACCTTTATTTAGTTCAATACCAGAAATAATCAAGAGCACAGCAATCACCGAGAGCATGTAGTACATGTTTGATTAATTTTTACGAGTATAATTTACATTCATGTCATGATGATTGTGCATCCTAAATTTTGTCACTTCTTGTTCTAAATCGTTACATAGAAAGTGCAATATAATTAAACAAGGTAGGAACTTCACTCCTCCAAATATCAACATATTTATCAACTGATACTCGAATAATGACAGAATGTGACGTGGACGGATCGCGACAGAGTAAAATTGACCATTGCTAGCTCTCTACTAATCTGATGATATCAGTATTATGTTATACCAGGTTCCCTTATCATGCACAGACATGCATTGGTCAAATCTATGTCAATATAGCATGGTAAAGTATCAAATACAACAAGTGTTCTTGTACAAAAGTAGCCATAGTAAGATGTGCAACAGAATGGATAGGCATGTATATATACAACAATAAGACGAACATAGAGGAATAATACTGCAACAGAAATATTTTTAACAAAATCAAAATAAACATTAATATTTACAAAATAAGTGAATAAACACAATGAGAACAATAGGAAATGGGGACATCATATGTATGATCATGAAATATGGATTATAGTTTGAAATTTTATATTGGCAAAGCTTTTGGGTTTTTTTTCGAGAGCATTTATGTATATAATTAGTAAAGAATTACTATATACTGTATGCTTGCAACGGGTGTGAAATAAAATGATCTACAGTTATGCTATATCTATTACAACAACAACAAATTATCCAGAACAAAATTGGCATAATTAATTAGGGTTTAGTCAGAATGAGTAGTTGTATTCAAACAAACCAATAGGCATTCGGAATGCCTCTGCAAATGTAAGAACTACACGACTCCGAATATCCGAACAAGTAACCGACACAACGAGACCCTCAAGATGGAAGTCCCATTCTTTAAGAAGTCGTGGGTTTATTAAATCTGATCCAGTTGCTTTTGTAGTGTCGACAAATTTATGCAAAAATTATTTGGTTTATTTTTTTTATGTGTGTATATTTGAAACTTATTTTTACCATATTGGAATATGAAATAAATGCCTGAAACCATTGTTAGGAAAACCTTGTTTTTTTTTTCAAAAGCATTTGAATAAAAAACGTACCTATGTACTGTGCAAGCTAATCCCTATAAAACTATGCTGTGTTCAAGGATTGTAATGAATTTGTGCTTAGAAACGGCTAGTGGGGCCTAGGTGGCCGATAAGTCTAGGTCGCTAGTTTAAATACGAATACTGCCTGAAACCATTGTTAGGAAACCTTGATTTTTCTTCAAAAGCATTTGAATAAAAAACACACCTATGTACTGTAGGAGCTAATTCCTATAAAATTATGCTGTGTTCAAGGATTATAATTCAATTGTGCTTAGAAACGACTAGTGGGGGCCTAGGTGGTCGAGTAGTCTAGGTCGCTAGTTTAAATACGACTACTGTTGACCATCAGTCAATTACCTCTATGGTAAGAGTTTGATCCCTGCTTTGTGCATAACAAAACTGAGAGTACTCGAGTGTATGTAATAATAGGTTTGTCAGTTACCTGCCAAAGGTTGGTGGTTCTGTTGCCTCTTTTATAATTTTATAACTTTCGGGAACTGCATACTTTCGCCATACTCTCTGAGTTCAGCCATGTTTATGTCTACATAAGTATACTGTATGGATATATATACTTGTTTACCCTGAATTTTCATATGTTTTTCAGCATGCAAATACAAGGATAATAATATTAATTCAAAAGTGATATTCTTTTATTAAAATAAACGTTAAATCTGCTAGTGGTGTTTTGCTTTGTTCTCAAGCCAGTCCTTGAATTAATTATTTTATACATTACAAATTATTCATCACTATTTCCCATGACTAATTAATAAAAATGTTCCTTGACACAAGATTACTGAGACTACACAGGTGCTAATACAAAAAGGTTTATGGATCTCATGCCTAAAAAAGCTGTCCATAAACTTACATAATATCCTAAATCAGCTCCCTCCACACATGTATTTGATTTGTTGAAAACTGTGTTTTTAATTTTGACTAGTTTAAGTGGATATCCAAATTAACATAAATGAGGGGGACAAAGACTAATTCTCCAAACGACCACTTTGAACCCACCACTGATATCAATATTGTTAAAGAACTCTTATTAAGTTTTGTGCATGTATGTTGGTAAAAATAATACCATTAGCATTATTGTTAACCTATCAGCCCCCTTATGGAACAGAATATGCTTCTTGCATCACCATCGAGCTATGATATAACATTTTTTTCAAATTATATCAGAGATTTTTCTTAATTTAATTGATAGTAAGTTTACATTTTAAGTAATAAATTTGCTATAGAAAAAGAACTAATTTATTGCTATCATTTGATCAATTCTTAGGTAAAAAGTTGTGACACAATCTAATTCTGATACCACATGAATAAAATGCACCTGTTGCAGCTTTTGTATTAATGTCAAAAATTCCAATTTCTCTCTTATTATTTCCACTATGATGAGTTTTCCCTAACTTGATTTTGCCACATCCAGGACATTGGACATACATCAAGCCTGAAAGGTCTAACCCCCAGACATTATAGAGATGAGGGTTGACTGACAAAATTGACATTGTTCTAACTGCACGGTCATGAAGTCTACTATGAACCGACAGTGGTGTAATGGAACAAGATCAGATGGGATGTAATCTAATAGGACTTCATTTTGAACTGCATCCACTTTAGTGTCGACCTCAATTTCAGAATAAATCGAAAAAGGTTCATTATCTATTATGTATGGTTCCGTTGCAATCGGTAACTCATATGTGTGGTCTAGGACATAATTTGTGTCATCAGGTCTGTCACAGTCACAGACACTGAAAATAGAGTTATCTCCCATACCCCAGGTCTACACCCTTAAACGATGAATGTAATAAACAAAAAAACAAGAAAGATAACTCCAGCTGCTATACCACAAAAGATGTGCGTGCATTGTACTACAACGTACTGTGATATCAGTTAAAGATAGCACTAAAAACCTCTACAAGATTATTTATGATAGTCTTACATAATATTTACTGTCTGTTATCATGAGATGTTTATAAACAAGGTAAAACATAGACAGAAAACACATTGTGGCCTATAAACAAGTGTGATTAAGTACACTAATCAAACGTCTTTCTTATATCTTATCATTTTACATTGTATTCAAGAAAAAGGGTCAATAAAATTTAAAGAAAAAATACAGCACCACACGGTCGGAATATTTTCAAAATCTAATAGAAAAAACGGAGAAAGAATTAAAATCGATACCTCTGAAAGGTGTCAAAGCACTAATTCACCAATCAGAGCTTAGAATATATACAAAAGTAGTCCCTTTTAAAGTAAAAAGTTCCTTTTGCTTTGTTGTATTGTAAAAAATACTGAATGGAATGGAATAATTAACATTGATAATTGAATTTATATATATATAAGGATTATTGTGAGCCCATATATGATGGATTTAGTTTTATTTTAATACCTCTATGGAGGATTTGATGCATGACCTATAAATATTGAATTTCCCGGGGATGACGGAGCTATGTTTAAAGTAGGATTTTTTCCATAGCCTGGCATTTCACGGCAAGACTTTAAACATTTTGGTCATCGGTATTGCAAGCGCGCCTTCCTTTCACATCAAGAAATCCCAGATACATTCTGCTGAAAAATACTAACAAACGGACTTTAATTTATATCTTGTCATTCAACGTAAGAAAAGTTTGGGGATGCCAAAGGACTAATCAGAACTCGTAAATCGAAGAAGGAGAGAAAATGCAAGGGTCAAAAGAAATAAAGAACAACGCTGATCTTCATAACAATATACAGAAAACAAAAGATTGAGCAACACGAACAAAGTGAATATATCCGTGGTAATTTAAAAAAAAAGTAATAAGTAAAAAGCTGTTTTCACTGAGTGTGTTCAGAGGAATGGTTAATTAGCCAAAAAAGCTTGCATGGTGTGCCATGGGGTGTTGCTTAATTAGATTAAATAAAAAGAAAATACACGATGTTGCTTGGAGTGCCATTGGGATTGTTCGATTTAGTAAAATAAAAAATGCAACTTATTTGTGGAAATGAAAAGCCGTTTGAGTAATATGAATTGTTTTAATAAACGCTAGAGTAAATATAAGGGTAAGTTGAGAATGAACAATCCAGAAACATTGGCAACATTGGACACATCTGAAACATGACAAACACAAATAAAACACAAAAACACAGACAAATGAAATGAAGAGCAAAACGGATCCCATCAAAATACCAGGGTGATCTGAAGCGCTCGTGGTGTTCTAATTTATTCTTTAATCTGTAAAACGAGATCGAGTGGTACGTGCTTAATATATCTCAGTATTTGATAGTGTAACATTTAATAGTGTCCGCCCTTACAATTTTCTCCTATGATAAAGTCCGAGGACGGAATAAAACACAGCAATGACTTCGTTCGGTATGCGTAAGGTTTTTTACTACAAATATAACACAACCGGACATAATTTCACAGGAAACTATTAGGTCTTACAATAGTACATTTAACATTTAGTTTATAATATTTATCTTAATGGTATTATAGTACAGAGTTCGTCTTCAAATGACGTTAAGGTCATTAAAAACTAAAGTACAACAACAACATAAAATCCTTGAAGACGACCTTGAGCTTTTTTTTTCTGGAAGTCAAGATTGCATTTTAAGTTATTACAGCATGCAGAGGTTTGTGATAAGACAGTAATGTTAGTGGGGGTTTGTCAAACTATTTGAGATACTTGAGTATAATTAGATAAATTTGATAATAACCCATAATGTGGATCATCCATACAATATAACGTTTCTGGTGCTTGTCAAACTAATGAAGATATCTGAGATTTATTACGTAACTATGATACTAACCCGCCACCTTGTGGGTTCTCCATACCATAACTAGGTAAATATGATACTTACCCGCCACCCTGTGGGGTCTCCATACTATAACTAGGTAAATATGATAATAACCCGCCCACTGTGGG
>MJUT01023287.1:1329002-1339829 GCA_002080005.1 Gigantidas platifrons
TCCCTTGTGTTTTATTAATATAACAAAACAAAAGTCCATAAACGTTATGATTTAGTTTCCATATATCTTTAATTAAATATTAATAGTCCAGAAACGCTATGATTTTGTTTCTGTTTAAATATTTAAGACATTGATGTAGACACAGCCTGTTACTGTTGTTGGTGTACTTACTATATCATATAAATGTTGACAAGACTATAAAACATATGTTAATGTTTCATTAATCTGTCAGCCAATAGAAGATTTATTGTCTTTACACTGCCGGGTAACACACAACTATTGATGTCATACACAAAGAAGTCAGAATATAGACGATTTATAGTATCTACACTGCCGGGTAATACAAATCTATTCATGAGTTACAAAAAGAAGTCAGACTATAGGAGATTTATAGCATCTACTCTGTCGGGTAACTCACAACTATCGATGTCATACATAAAGAATCCTTCGATATAACTTCAAAAGAATTTGAATACACAAAGTGGATAAATCAAAGGAAAACACAACACAATGATCAAAGGAAAAAGTACAAAGAGACAAACAACGATCGACAAAACATACACATAAAATCAAAGATCGAGTTACAGGAACCCCACTAAAAACGGGAATGAAATCAGGTGTTCTGAAAGGGTTAGCAGTTCCTTCTCCACCAGTGGCACCCGTCGTGTTAATCTAATTACAAACCAGCTGGTAAGTCATGATGAGCTTGTTTTGTCAGTTCGTGCTATTGTGTTGGTGGGTCTATTTGTATTGTGATGTGTTTGTAACGTCCCCTTATCCTTGATATTTAGTTTTCTGTCAGATTGTGAATGTGAATTTTGCTATGTTACCTCTAATGATAATTCTCAAGGATAAAGATAGAACAAAATGTTACCTTATGGACGTATTTCTAGCTTTATATTGGGGCCCGGGTGACTCAATGAGTTAGGTCGTTGGATCTAACAACTCATACAAGCCTATCACCAATACGGCGTGGTTTCTCGCCCGGCTTTGTAAACTGCAAAAAAAGGCGCACCCGGCTCGCAACCCATGTGATAAAGTTTACCAGTTGCTTGCCCGTGGTCGGTTGTTCTCTCTGAGTACTCCGGAATCTTCCACCACTAAAACTGGTCGCCCTGATATAGCTGAAATATTGCTGAAAGTGGCGTTAAAACTCCAAAACCCAATCAAATCAATCTGTCAGAATATGAATGTGAATTTTGCTATGCTACCTCTAGCGATAATTCTCAAGAATAAAGATAGAACAAAATGTTAGCTAATGGATGTATTTATAACTTAATTAAGAAAGCTACATTCATCCGAAATATCATACCACATGTGTTTAGTGTCTTCTAATAATAAACAATTACGAAGCATGTTCATTTCATTTTAATATCAGTAAAATCTCGATATTATCTAACATTCTAACATATAGTCTTCAACATTATTTAAGAACATATGTGTGGCTTGTACGTATATGCTATCGTTTAATCAGTCAATAGTACATGTGCAATGTATGAACTTAATTTGTCATGTAAACGTTATCGACCAATAGCGTTTGTTCGTATATGATATGAATTTGAAGAGATGCTTTTCTTACATTCAATGATCTTTATTTTCTCGACCTACAATGTAGTCAGAACCTGTCTTTGTAGATATTACATCAATTAACCTTTTCGTTACCATTTACATATAGATAGCATCTTGTTGACCTTTACGAAATGTTCATTTCCCAGATGGCAATGTATTACTTGCCTAGTACATATATTTATTTCTTTCCTCTATAAATGACAAAACTTTTACCGGATTTAACTGTATGAGTAACACAGTCGGTGTGCCTGAAGAAACAAGAACTATTTATCAGTCACCATCACCCATATTATTACTACTGATGTCGCCATTTTTTATCAGAGGTGGCTATATAAATAGCACAATGAGTGTCTTAGTAGGAACAAGAACTACTTACCATTCACAAGCACCTAGATTATTACTACTGATGTCGCCATTTTTTATCAGAGGTAACTATATGACTAACAAAATGTGGGTGCCCCAGAAGAAACATGGACTACTTACCATTCACAAACACCGAGATTATTACTACTGATGTCGCCATTTTTTATCAGAGGTAATTATGTGAGTAACAAATGTGTGTCTTAGTAGGAACACGGGTTACTTACCATTCACAAACACCTAGATTGTTACTACTGATGTCGACATCTATTATCAGACTTAACTATATAAGTAACACCATGGATGTCTCAAAAAGAACATGAATTACTTACCAATCATGACACCTAGATATTGCTTTTGATATCGCCATCTTGTATCCATGCAAATCTAACCATACTCCATAATGCTTATCCAATGTCCCCTTTATGACCTGTGATATTTACTTTTTATCTTATATTTCTTCTCGTCATAACTATGTCTTATATACTGCTAACTTGACAATCAATTAATCACATCTATACAAATTTGCAATGGTATATGTATTTTTTGTTTTCTGTTCTTGCTATGTGTGTTTTCAACGTCACCATAAGTTGCAATCTTTTTTGTGTGTGTTTATAAAAAACCGAGAACAGATACCACGCTATCGGAGTTAAGATGAGAGATGATTGTTTGTTTGTTTTATTGATATTGGTGAAATTGTTGGCCATAATTGTCTAAACAATTTTTCTTCATAATATTATATTATTGATAGGATACATTTAAAAAAATCAAAGTCTTGTCATTTTGAGTGCGTGTAATAAAACGTCGATACATGATGTACATATCTGATGTCAAACATTGTAATACGATCGACCTGAACTATTAAATGTTAAATGTCTTCCTGATACGTGTAACATTCACGTAGATCAACTTTTAAACATAAAATTGTTAACTTTTGTCGGGATTTCAATGCGCAAATTTAAATTTGTGAATTTACTTAACATTTATTTTTAATTTTGTTTTCTTATATTTAGAGATTATATATGTTTTCTTAAAAGTACATCAACTTCAAACTCAAGTTGGAAATTCCCTTTATTGTATTTAGATTATATTAAAAAAAACTTATATTTAGGTTAAATGTTGACTATTGTTTTTCCTAATTAATATCTTAAAATAACCTTAGGGAACGCAGTGGTGATGATCGGATGATAGTAGGATTTACAACTACATATGCAATCGATGCTATCACCACTGACACTTTGAGTTCGAGTCCCCCTCATGCGGAGGTATACTCGATACAACTTTATGTGATAAAGTTTGTCAGTAACTTTCGCCAGGCTGGTGCTTTACTCCGGATGCTCCGGTTTCCTTCATCAATAAAACTGACAGCTATGATATAACTAAGATAACGTGGAACGTGGCGTTAAACACCATAACCCAAGCCGATCGTCTTGTGCTAGCTATCATTTAAATGGTGGTCAATTAAAGATATCGACTCACTTTTATAGAATTAGTATTACTCATAAAGAAATAATGTATAATATGTTAAAGAAACTTGTGTAGATAACAATGACGTAATTCTAAGAGGGGTATAAAATAAAACGATGATGATGATGACTTTTGGTGTTTAACGCCACTTTCAGCAATATTTCAGCTATATCATGGCGATCAGTTTTAGTGGTGGAAGAAGCCGGAGTATCCAGAGAGAACCACCGACCATTTGCAAGCAACTGGTTAGCTTTATCACTTGCGGCTGCGTGTCGAGGGAACCTTTTTTGTAATTTACAAAGCCGGGCGCGAACCCATGCCGTATTGGTGATAGGCTTGTATAATTTGTTGGTAATCCAACTACCTAACTCATTGAGTCACCAGGGCCCTTACAATAAAACGGCTAAAAGTAAAAGGTTAAAAGGAGAAACAACAATCTATAAAACATTACTCAGAAAACAAAAGATCAGGCAACACAACCCCACACTAAAAAATGTGGGTAAACTCATGTACTCCTGATGGGTAGGTAAGCAATTCCTGCTCTACATATGGCACCCGTCGAATTACTCTACTACAAACCGGGTGATAAGTCATGAATGAAGAAAGGCCTAGGGCGTGATTATGATTACGACCAGCAGAACAAACCCGTGGTCATTTGTGACATAGAACTCCGTAACGGTTAACTTACAGTTCTTAATGGACAAATGACACGATTTTTTAATTTAGTCCTTTAAGGGGATACCATACACTACAGGGAGAAAACTCTTTAAAATCAGTTGAACGCTTTGATCATATGATCATATGATGTTTGCATGCAGATTTCAAGCATCTCGGTGATCAAAACCACAGAGAGAAAAGCTCCTATGGGGCTAGAGAATTAATAGCTCTGAGTCCGTTGGTTGGAATTTGTTAAAATTTTGATATTTATTACAGTGGATATATTCAAACACACTGCTAAAAAATTAAGAAAATTAAAGGAGCAGATCTAATTTTACCTGAAGTGTATGGTACCACCTTAAATAGTGTAATTACTAATAAAACTAAGGTTCTCCTCTCTCCGGTGACCTTAGCCGATTTTGGATATCATGTTTAGCCACTTTGGTTTTATTGCTCCCAAAACTTTAAATTATTTGTCTTTCCAATATTTCGCTTTTAAGCGTATTTAATGAAGGTTATTCCAGAAACACGTCACGTGTGCACTAACTTTGATATCTACGTTTTTATTACCTAAGTCATGATGGCGACTCTCAAAGTGATGACTTCAACCTAAGGACAAGGAATATAACAACAACGCTGCTCTCTCAGATGAAGTCGTCCGACCTGGTATCCCCCGACCTGGTATTCTGCGAGTTATGTAGAGCGAGGAGAAATAGACATTAATCTCACGCCGACCGTGCTTTAAACACCCTACAAACTCGAACAAATTGGGAAATTATTTTAATGTGTTTGTTTTCATAAAATGAAATACGACCTACTTTTCAATGTATATTTAAACATATCCGTCTCGCAGCAAAATGTATGTACAAAGAATTATATTTTTTATTCAAGTAAATTGAAATAATTTCCTACTACTTATAAAGTTCTTGATAGATATTGACAAGATAATGCTGAGTTATTACGTTTACAGATAATGTGTTGATTGACATATAATTAATGACTATCTGATACATAAACAAAACTCATTTAAATCTAATTCCATCTTGATCCTGTCAGATTTCTACTTTAAACTTTATAGATAAAATCTAGTATAACAACACTAAAGGTCGTTTAATAAACATTAAATGTATCAATATTTATTTAGCGCAGCAGATGCAGATTTGCTTCTTTGCTTCGTTTTTTGTTCTGTTCTTTTTTTTTAAATTTGTTTATTGTTTTTTTTTGTTTTTTTTTTTGCTTTACAGCTGGGTATTTGTGTCGTTTTCCATACTGACCTTCATAAAATAAAGATTAAACACCAAATTATTGTCGAATACGATACGGAACGTTGTTTTTTCGATTTAAAAAAGCTGACCATCGTTACTGGAAGCTAATTAATTATGCACTAACCTGAGCGAGGCCAAGTCTATTTTCATCTATTTGTATGCCAGTAGCACGGATGCTGCAGCATGTCGTGTTTGGTTACCTCGCAAATACGGCCGTTTTATGCTACTCATTGACAATGATTTATTGTTGCCAGGTGCAAAATTACAAATATTGAATAATATCTACCGAAAATGATCATAGGCATCATCATAAATTCATACAATATGAAAAACGATTGAGAAAAGAAGGCAACATGCTCGGCTTACTTTATGAAGCAAAATCTTTGCCACTTCAGTGTGACTTTGGACACGTAGCACTTCCTTCAGTCCGTTCCAACGGTCCAACTGATCCCCTACATATATCCTGCATTTGTTCCATTTGGAAGATACTGCACTACTATATCTCTTTATCTCTGAATCCATCAAAGTCCGCTTTCTTCCACGTGTTGACACATTCTCTTCCACATGTTGTGTATTGTTTCTAAACAGTGTGCATGCTCAAGACGGGTGCACATAGAAGGTCATTAGAATAGAGTCGGGTTAAAATGAATTATTGTCATCATGGACAATTATTCCGATAACGATAGCTTTGGGTCATTTTTGTCAAAAAAAGAACACAAATCGTATCTTTTGCAGCATAGCTGTTTAATGATAGCTTAAACAAATCATTTACGACAATAATTTTGAGTATGAAAAAATATGACAATATGCCTTTAAGAAACAAAAGTATGATCATTGTAGCCGTTACAAAAGTCAACTTTTTTCCCGTCTCTACTCAACTCTCCAAGTGACAGACAATAGTCCTTGCCCGGTCGTCCTATGTATCCCTCGTTACAGTACTTAATATATTGATGGATTCGTTCTCATCTTGAATATAGCTAAAACATTGCTTACTGGGTTTAAAACGATAATAAACCAATCAATATCTTTTTTCCAGTGGTCCTCGATCCCAAACAGATGGAAAATTTAATCTGAATATTAGATATTGATGAGCAAAAACGAAATCAAGTCTAAAAAAACAAACACACAAAACTTGACTTCTACAACCATGCCCCGTTACAGTTTTCTATGATTCAGATATAAAACAGATCAATTTACAATAATTTCTGACATTTACAATCTATATATTTCCGAAAATAGCTTTAAATTATGACAGAAATAATAAAACAAAGACAAATTATATAAATCAAAGTTATCTTTAAAGAAAATAGATATCTAATTTATGTAGTGCACACGACACGTTTCTGGAATAACATTCATCAGATACGCTCAAGTTATACGATGAGAAAACAATATCATTTAAAAATCTCCGAGGACAAAAAAAAAGAAAATAAACATACTACAAACAAATAAACAAAGGACATTAACAGAAAAGTCAAAATGGGCTGGGGTTATCAATAACGAAGGGAGGAGATCATTAATTATAATAACTGTAAAGCTCAATTTGTTTTATATCTTATACACTTAAGTGATGCGTACAGGATCAATATCAATTAATACTTACAAATAATAACGTTATCATAGAAACAATTGTGATAATGCATAAATAGAATGAAGGGAAAACATACCACGTGTTTAGAACAGTTCTAAGATCTAGAATAAAATAAACAAAGCAAAATAAACATACCACGTGGTTAGAACAGTTCAAAGATCTAGCATAAATTTAAGAAAATCAAAACAAAAATACCACATTGTTAGATAAATTCTAAAATCTAAAATATTAGTGTTGAAACAGATGTGCACCATTCACAAAAAAAACTTTGTTATTTTAAAATTAAGTCAATTTATTTAAAGTTTATTCATAGAAGGTTAAAAACCTTCTAAATCGATAGGTCAAAGTCATTCGGGAGATAATTAAGACGTGTGTAATCTATTGGTGTAAAAATAGAAATGTTTGATTGATGAAGGTCAACCTGACTACTTATGTTTGGCAACATTGCATATTTTGAATAACAGTATTTTTATTGGCAATGAACAATCATTTTATTTTTCTCCATAATCTGTGGCATAGTCAGATAACTCGATGGTGCAATTAAAACTACTAAGAGTATGGCAAAAAATTTAGGTAAACCTTACATATTGAATATGATTCAACTTAAACTGAACAATCACATATAGTTCATTTGAATAGTTTTGCATATTGGGGTTTTATTCACTCACCTACCGAGATTTAACATTGGGATTCCGTTAAATAGTTAAACCAATATGACACCGGAAGAATAACCTTGTAGATTTGAATCATGTGTCCTCGGAATTCGTTCTAATGTCAACTGGTTTATAAAATATAAGGCATACAACAGGCTAATTTGTCATTTTAAATTCACAAGAAAACTTTCTTTTCATGATAAGATTGATTGATTGATTGGTGTTTAACGCCAACATTAGCAATATTTCAATTATATCGTGGCGTCTCATGATAAGAAATCAATAAACAAAAATAGAAAAGTCTTTTAAAAATTAAGAGGTAAATGAAGTAAGAGGTGTAGACAACCCAGTGTTCCGTTAGAATAAAAGATGGCGACCATGCAATGCTTATACTTCGTGGAGAATGTCAAGGTCCTGAAAATGTATTCATATAATCAGGGGAGAATATAAAACATGGAATGCAATGTTGTGTTGGGTGGATAATATAAATGGTTAGAAAATGGCAATATCAATATCAATATAAGCATCATAATTTGGAAAATCATTCTATTACTATTCGAGTACTCCTAACATAGATGAATGTATGTAACATTCATAATCTTAAAATTATGAAATTTAAATCAGTCATCAATAATAACCATTACCTCATTTAAATCAAATGTTGCGGAAAAAATTGTAGGCAAAGACAGGATATAATTTAAGTATCCATAACAAAATTATATATTTATAATATGTAATGAAGACTTGGTTCAATAATTAGGAAACTATGAAATCAACCTTTTTAATAACAAACATAACGTATAAAACGATGATTTAATATTAATAGAATGGGAAATGGACACATAAATAAAGTTCAGGGGGCCGGTAACAAGAAGCATTCTTAGGACTTAAGATACTCTTTAGCTACTTGTATCCCTATTGCATCATTCTTAGGATGATTGACAGCCCTTAGCTTTTTGAAAACCACCACGATTCAAGATACTCTCTTAGCGCTCTCGTAAATTACTCTAAATAATTCAGGTAACACGAAACCATCTTTGTTTTTTGAAGCATTATTAAGAACTCTTTGCATAATCTTTAGGCTTTAAGGGTGTATCACTAACAAGCTTTCATATATCACATATTTTGTGGATGTATAGTTGTGATTTGGCTAGAAGAAGTGGCGTTGCTGCTTCATTTGAAAAATCCACAGATTGATCTGGATATAATTTGTTTCCCCTCATTAATTTATTTTTTGTTTATTTATTCATTTTATCTTCTATTACAATCAGATTTTGTCAAATGATGTTGTTGTTTCTTATACATGATATCTAAATGTCTTAATGGTGTAATTGTTAATGTCCTAAGCTTAGCAATTAAGATATTAAATGAAGCAATACAAATGTATATCTAAGCTTATAGATGCAAAATTCAAAAAATAAATAAAATATAAAATAAATTCGGTAATTATATTTTAAAATTACAACAATTAATGTGCCATGTGTGTACATTTGCCAATTAAAATCTCATTATTAAAATTTGAATTATTACATTATCTCAAAATCACACCGTTTAAAAGTTTAAACAGCTTGTAAATTTACACAGAAACAATACCCATAATTTATAGGACATTGAGTTATCTTAACAGTGACTATAATCTAATAATAAAAGTTGCCACCCGCCTTTAGCGATTATTCGTCACAGGCGAGACAAAAACAAACCAAAGTCAATGAACATGAATGTAGGTCAACATTACCTATTTAGGTCGTTTAAATGTTCCAAGAATGCTAATAGGCTTTCCCATGCCTTCTTACATGAAAGTATGTCATAAGTACTGTAATAATGTACTTGAACGTAACAAGAGTGGGCACTAAAATAGGTCTTGCCTGTTCTATATATGCTCTATTATATATATCTCTGTAAATATGTTTTAATATTTATGTCTGACAATGGTATTAAAGGGGGACAAAATACAAATCCGGGAAACACAGAAATAAACAACAATTAACAAAGACCGACAAAACACAAAAATTTACCAATACACATGAACAACACGAACTCGGGAGTGAACTCAGGTGCTCCGGAATAGGAAGCTGTTCATGCCTATTGCAATACACCCGCCGGTTAACGGGCTTGTCCATGGTCAAGTCCCGTATAAGTTGAATCCTGTGATGATGGAAAAAGAATCTACAACAACCTCAGATCACTTGCCATCTGGGTAACGGACATCTCGTAACTATATATATATCTCATTTTCAAGCAATATTTGGCTTAATAACATTTATTTGCATCCTATGTTTACCAATTAATATAAATCATAACAAGTATAAAATTGAAATAAAACATAACAAGTATAAAATTGAAATAAAACATAACAAGTATAAAAGTGAAGCAAAACAGAAACTATAACTAATTAAAAAAAATGAGCAAGTAAAATAGTTCTTTAGTTGAGTATTATTCTTAAAAAAAATGGCAAAATTTATAAAAACAAAGGAACTTAATAATTATTTGATTTCTTTTTTTTTTTTTTTTTTTGGGGGGGGGGGTGTGTTTATTCTTGGTCATTTTACTCATGTAGAAAATAATACTTGTGTGGTAATACATCATGGATTAAAACGTCTGAGTGATCGTTTGGACAATCTTAAGGGGAGAGACTAATTTCTAAGAGTGGATAAAATAACGGAAAACCCGTAAAACTATTAAGGGTTCTTAAAGGAAAACGCCATTATCTTAACAAGTTAGCGTGAAAATTTCAATGACCGTAAATAAAAGACATATTTTGTGTTAATGAATGTTAAAAATAGTATATCGTAATGTGGTGATTGAAGTTGCCTGTAGCACCAAATAATGGGGATCGCCATTTTTCAGAACTCTTCAATGTGAGGTGATAAAAAGCATAATCCATTCTTGGATCATACCTGCAATTAAAGCTATTCCGAAAGAGCCGTGACGTCACAATAGCGGTATCGTATATTATATCAGCATTGGTCAGTTGTAATTTTATCACTAAAAATTATGCAAATCTTAAAATAACGTCGCATATTTATCTTTTGATATTTACAAAATCATTACATGACTTCATGTTAAGCATTTTATTACACTAACGAAAAGGGAAAGTGTAAAGAAGAATTTTTTGTGAAATTACCGATAAGGACTATAGTATCCTTGTCCATCGACCAGTGACCTCGAAAAACACGGCAAAGTATGGCAGCATTGGGGACAAATAAGAAAAAAAAACATGTGTACGCATAAAACGAAAGTATACGTAAAACATCACCCCCCCCCC
>MJUT01023293.1:44554-55137 GCA_002080005.1 Gigantidas platifrons
AGACATATACGGTTTATACTCACTACTGTCATAAACGAGACATTTAGCAAGACATATACGGTTTATGCTCACTACTGTCATAAACCAGACATTTAGCCAGACATACACGGTTTATGCTCACTACTGTCATAAACCAGACATTTAACGAGGCATATCAGGTGTATACTAACTACTATCATACACCAGACATTTAGCCAGACATACACGGTTTATACTCACTACTGACATAAACCAGACATTTATCCATACATATACGGTTTATGCTAACTACTGACATAAACCAGACATTTCGCCAGGCATATACGGTTTATACTCACTACTGACATAAACCAGACATTTAGCCATACATATACGGTTTATTCTGACTACTGTTATAAACCAGACATTTAGCCATACATATACGGTTTATGCTAACTACTGTCATAAACCAGACATTTAGCCAGGCATATACGGTTTATACCCACTACTATCATATACCAGACATTTAGCCAGGCATATGCGGTTTATGCTCACTACTGTCATAAGCCAGACATTTAACGAGGCATATACGGTTTATACCCACTTCTGACATAAACCAGACATCTAGCCAGACATATACGGTGTATACTCACTGCTATCATACACCAGACATTTAGCCAGGCATGTACAGTTTATGCTCACTACTGTCATACACCAAACATTCAGCCAGGCATATTCGGTTTATACTCACTACAGACACAAACCAGACATTTAGCCAGACATATACAGTGTATACTCACTGCTGTCATACACCAGACATTTAGCAAGGCATGTACAATTTATGCTCACTACTGTCATACACAAGACAATTAGCCAGGCATATACGGTTTATACTCACTCCTCTCATGAACCAGACATTTAACCAGGCATATACGGTTTATGCTCACTACTGTCATAAACCAGACATTTAGCCATGCTTATACGATTTATACTCACTACTGTCATAAATCAGACATTTAGCGAGACTTATACAGTTTATACTCACTACTGTCATCAACCAGACATTTAGCTAGGCATATACGGTTTATGCTCACTACTGTCATAAACCAGACATTTAGCCAGACATATACGGTTTATACTCACTACTGTCATAAACCAGATATTTAACGATGCATATACAGTTTATGCTCACTACTGTCATAAACCAGACATTTAGTCAGACATATACGGTTTATACTCACTACTGTCATAAACCATACATTTAGCAAGACATATACGGTTTATGCTCACTACTGTCATAAACCAGACATTTAGCCAGATATACACGGTTTATGCTCACTACTGTCATAAACCAGACATTTAACGAGGCATATCAGGTGTATACTAACTACTATCATACCCCAGACATTTAGCCAGACATACACAGTTTATACTCACTACTGACATAAACCAGACATTTAGCCATACACATACGGTTTATGCTAACTACTGACATAACCCAGACATTTAGCCAGGCATATACGGTTTATACTCACTACTGACATAAACCAGACATTTAGCCATACATATACGGTTTATTCTGACTACTGTCATAAACCATACATTTAGCCATACATATACGGTTTATGCTAACTACTGTCAAAAACCAGACATTTAGCCAGACATACCCGGTTTATACTCACTACCGTCATAAACCAGACATTTAGCCATACATATACGGTTTATACTCACTACTGTCATAAACCAGACATTTAGCCAGGCATATACAGTTTATACCCACTACTATCATATACCAGACATTTAGCCAGGCATATGCGGATTATGCTCACTACTGTCATAAGCCAGACATTTAACGAGGCATATACGGTTTATACCCTCTTCTGACATAAACCAGACATCTAGCCAGACATATACGGTGTATACTCACTGCTATCATACACCAGACATCTAGCCAGGCATGTACAGGTTATGCTCACTACTGTCATACACCAAACATTTAGCCAGGAATATACGGGTTATACTCACTACTGACACAAACCATACATTTAGCCAGGCATATACAATGTATACTCACTGCTGTCATACACCAGACATTTCGCAAGGCATGTACAGTTTATGCTCTCTACTGTCATACACAAGACAATTAGCCAGGCATATACGGTTTATACTCACTCCTGTCATGAACCAGACATTTAACCAGGCATATACGTTTATGCTCACTACTGTCATAAACCAGACATTTAGCCATGCATATACGATTTATACTCACTACTGTCATAAACCAGACATTTAACGAGGCATATCAGGTGTATACTAACTACTATCATACACCAGACATTTAGCCAGACATACACGGTTTATACTCACTGCTGACATAAACCAGACATTTAGCCATACATATACGTTTATGCTAACTACTGATATAAACCAGACATTTAGCCAGGCATATACGGTTTATACTCAATACTGACATAAACCAGACATTTAGCCATACATATACGGTTTATTCTGACTACTGTCATAAACAAGACATTTAGCCATACATATACGGTTTATGCTAACTACTGTTATAAACCAGACATTTAGCCAGACATACACGGTTTATACTCAGTACTGTCATAAACCAGACATTTAGCCATACATATACGGTTTATACTCACTACTGTCATAAACCAGACATTTAGCAAGGCATATACGGTTTATACCCACTACTATCATATACCAGACATTTAGCCAGGCATATGCGGTTTATGCTGACTACTGTCATAAGCCAGACATTTAACGAGGCATATACGGTTTATACCCACTTCTGACATAAACCAGACATCTAGCCAGACATATACGGTGTATACTCACTGCTGTCATACACCAGACCTTTATCCAGGCATGTACAGTTTATGCTCACTACTGTCATACACAAGACAATTAGCCAGGCATATACGGTTTATACTCACTACTGACACAAACCAGACATTTAGCCAGGCATATACAATGTATACTCACTGCTGTCATACACCAGACATTTAGCAAGGCATGTACAGTTTATGCTCACTACTGTCATACACAAGACAATTAGCCAGGCATATACGGTTTATACTCACTNCTGTCATGAACCAGACATTTAACCAGGCATATACGGTTTATGCTCACTACTGTCATAAACCAGACATTTAGCCATGCCTATACGATTTATACTCACTACTGTCATAAACCAGACATTTAGCGAGACATATACAGTTTATACTCACTACTGTCATAAACCAGACATTTAACCAGACATACACGGTTTATACTCACTACTGTCATAAACCAGACATTTAACGAGGCATATACGGGTTATGATCACTACTGTCATAAACCAGACATTTAGCCAGACATATACGGTTTATGCTCACTACTGTCACCAACCAGACATTTTGCCAGGCATATACGGTTTATGCTCACTACTGTCATAAACCAGACATTTAGCCAGACATATACGGTTTATACTCACTACTGTCATAAACCAGACAATTAGCCAGACATATACGGTTTATGCTCACTACTGTCATAAACCAGACATTTAGCCAGACATACACGGTTTATGCTCACTACTGTCATAAGCCAGACATCTAGCCAGGCATATACGGTTTATACCCACTACTATCATATACCAGACATTTAGCCAGGCATATGCGGTTTATGCTCACTACAGTCATAAGCCAGACATTTAACGAGGCATATACGGTTTATACCCACTTCTGACATAAACCAGACATCTAGCCAGACATATACGGTGTATACTCACTGCTATCATACACCAGACATTTAGGCAGGCATGTACAGGTTATGCTCACTACTGTCATACACCAAACATTTAGCCAGGCATATACGGTTTATACTCACTACTGACACAAACCAGACATTTAGCCAGGCATATACAATGTATACTCACTGCTGTCATACACCAGACATTTAGCAAGGCATGTACAGTTTATGCTCACTACTGTCATACACAAGACAATTAGCCAGGCATATACGGTTTATACCCACTCCTGTCATGAACCAGACATTTAACCAGGCATATACGGTTTATGCTCACTACTGTCAAAAACCAGACATTTAGCCATGCATATACGATTTATACTCACTACTGTCATAAACCAGACATTTAGCGAGACATATACAGTTTATACTCACTACTGTCATAAACCAGACATTTAGCCAGACATATACGGTTTATGCTCACTACTGTCATAAACCAGACATTTAACCAGACATACACGGTTTATACTCACTACTGTCATAAACCAGACATTTAACGAGGCATATACGGTTTATGCTCACTACTGTCATAAACCAGACATTTAGCCAGACATTTACGGTTTATGCTCACTACTGTCACCAACCAGACATTTAGCCAGGCATATACGGTTTATTCTTACTACTGTCATAAACCAGACATTTAGCCAGACATATACGGTTTATACTCACTACTGTAGTAAACCAGACATTTAGCCAGACATATACGGTTTATGCTCACTACTGTCATAAACCAGACATTTAGCCAGACATACACGGTTTATGCTCACTACTGTCATAAACCAGACATTTAACGAGGCATATACGGTTTATGCTCACTACTGTCATAAGCCAGACATTTAGCCAGGTATATACGGTTTATACTCACTACTGACATGAACTAGACATTTAGCCAGGCATATACGGATTATACTCACTACTGTCATAAACCAGACATTTGGCCAGACATATACGGTTTATGCTCACTACTGTCATAAACCAGACATTTAGCCAGGCATATACGGTTTATACTCACTACTGACATGAACCAGACATTTAGCCAGGCATATACGGTGTATACTCACTGCTGTCATACACCAGACATTTAGCAAGGCATGCACAGTCTATACTCACTACTGTCATACACAAGGCAATTAGCCAGACATATACGGTTTAAACTCACTACTGACATGAACCAGACATTTAGCCAGGCATATACGGTTTATACTCACTACTGTCATAAGCCAGACATTTAGCCAGACATACACGGTTTATACTCACTACTGACATAAACAGATATTTAGCAAGACATATACGGTTTATACTCACTACTGTGATAAACCAGACATTTAGCCAGACATATACGGTTTATACTCACTACTGTCATAAACCAGACATTTAGCCAGACATATACGGTTTATTCTCACTACTGTCATACGCAAGACATTTAGCCAGACATATACGGTTTATACTCACTACTGTCATAAACCAGACATTTAGCCAGACATATACGGTTTAAGCTCACTACTGTCATAAACCAGACATTTAGCCAGACATATACGGTTTATTCTCACTACTGTCATACACAAGACATTTAGCCAGACATATACGGTTTATTCTCACTACTGTCATAAACCAGACATCATATTTAAGTACAGTTGTTAAATTAATGTCAGTTCATTATATTTGCTCTAATAAGTGAAAACCATGAAATGTCTCCAACCTCTTACAACTTAGTGTTTGAATTCTTGATTTTGTTTGATATTACTACCAAATTGTATGCTGAATTAAAATTTGATAAGTAAGTAAAACTTGTATTTGTACCCATATCTTACTTATATTAGTAAATACAAATAAGCTCCAGTTGTCAAGATAAATATGTTTTAAATACAAAATGACATATGCAAAGTTTAAAAGACATTTATGCATGTATGCAATGACACATGGTAATTCACATTTCACTTCCTCAGTATTTTTTTTAGGTCTTACTATTATGATTCTTGTCACTATTCGAATCTCGTTTTATAACAAAAAACAAAATGCCAACATATCGTAAAGCAATAAAATTACGTAGATATATACAAAGCTATGGAAGGTTGTGTAAAAGTAGTTAATGAACCCAACAATAACAATTTTCTTACTCAGTTGGAATCGTAATTCCATGAGTTTCCAAGCCGGTTAAATTCGTAGTTTTACGTTAGAAAAGAAGATCGGTAAGAGCTACTGTTCTACAGATAGCTATCATTATTTTAACTCGGCAATCATATTAAGGTAGAGCAAATATTATGAATGAATAAAGGTTGAGATCTAATTCAGAAACTTTGCAATGTTTTGTTTTGAAACAATTGTGCTACTTGGAAGTGTTGATAATTCCACCCAAAACGTTATCAACTCTGTTAATCGTCAAAACTGGAAAACTATAGGTCGAAGAGACCTGTGGTCAAACAATATCCTCTAATAAATTACTTCAAGGCCAAAATTCATGCGTGAACTTGAATTCTAAATAAAATGAGAAACCGTATAAAGTAACATTGTTTTNCCACAGTGGAAGGTTCCGTGAAAGTCATTGTTCGTGAAAGCACTAGAACCATAAGTTAAAACATCTAGGCTTTTCACCCTTGGTCTTGTTAGCATGTCTCTTTCACAAAGTGTCCCGTCACTCCTCATTTCTGGTAGACTTGTTCTCGTCCTTAATGTGCATAACAATATTGACCACTGGGCATGAGACAAATAAACAAAAAGACCACCAAGCGAAAAGCTTCTTTAAGATGTATCAACATGTAAAAGCCAGGCCATAGACTCTGATCTCTCATTTTTTATATGAATATCAGAAAATTTGAGGGAGAAAAATGTTTGTGATTTTCAATATGTTTTGACGGAAAGAGTACAACGACTTCATAATAAATTTAATCACATAATCTTGAAACGGATAAATTGTCGAAAGTCAAGGTCACGTCCAAGATTTTTGTCTTAAAATATTCTCAATGTAAATTTAACTGCATAACAAGAAACAGACATATATTGGGACATAACACCACCTTTAAGAAAAGATGACGGGTATCATAATTGTTTAAATCTCCATATCAACAAATCGCAGATATATGACTTGCAAGACGGTAAAAAGTCAATGTCAGTGTCACAGCCTAGATGTCTTTAACATGAAACTTGAATGGACATTCTTTTTGGAATTTTCTGTATGTGGTTTCTCAGATAAAAAGGAACACATGGGTAGACGTTGTAATCATTGATACTGGTACAGCCCTCATTGGTAAAATAAGATACAATCATATGCTTATGAGAATAAGATAGAACTATTTTTGTTTATTTTGTGAGAGTGTTTTGTTTATTTAGTTTCTAATTATTGCATTGTATTGGCAACTATCGTTTTATCTGGATGATGTGCACCATATAAGAATTATGATTCTGTTCATGATTGGATCTGATGTTACCCGCTCGACAGATTATAGAGAGATGAATCTGTACTGTGTGACTGATGTGAGTTGATGATAATTTATGTTTGTTAATTTGTCGTTTGTATTTTAATAAAACGGTAGATGTCTGGTGCGCACGACGCTTTTCTTAATTAAATTTCTTCAGGTACGCTCATAATCAACAGACCGATAAATCAATTAATTTAAAGTTGTTGGTAGCAGGTAAACTAAAGGGTGTAAACAGGATAGCGTAACATCGGCTAAAGTTACCCATGCGTCACACCATCGATGACAAATACTAAGAGTCCACCAGCAGAGGTATTGATCCAGTGATAATAATAAAACTGTCGACATCTAATTGAGTGTCCACGTCACATTTCTGGAATAACCTTACACAGAGCAGTGACACAAAGAACAGAAAACACAACACAGAAGGCATAATTCAAATGCGACTTAAGATGCTGGTGTTTTTAAAAGCCTTAATTCGTGATCAGTCAAATCTCCATTGCACACTTTCTTGTTTAACATCAAATATTTTATTTATCAATGGCATGTCATCATTTTAGAAGATATTTTCACCCCGGTATCATATGGTATTTTGAACCCCATTGTATATTGAACCCGGGGTAAATTCTCGTTCATGGTATATTGAACACCCTTATTGAAAACTGCCCCCTCTGTATGGTAAATTGAACTCTCATAGTATTTTGAACCCCTTCATTTCTAATCATGACATAGGCATGGGGTTCTATATACCAGATAGGGGGAAAGATACCACGTGAAGGGGGATCGATATACCATGGGTAGGGTGTCAAAATACCATGGACAGGGTGTTCTATGTACCATGTGTGGGGGGTTCTATGTACCATGTGTAGGTGGTTATATATACCATGTGTAGGGGGCTCTATACACCATGTGTAGGGGATTCTATGTACCATGTGTAGGGTGTTATATGTACCATGTGTAGGGGGCTCTATGCACCATGTGTAGGTGGTTCTATGTACCATGTGTAGGTGGTTCTATGTACCATGTGTAGGGTGTTATATGTACCATGTGTAGGGGGCTCTATTCACCATGTGTAGGTGGTTATATGTACCATGTGTAGGTGGTTTTATGTACCATGTGTAGGGGGTTATATGTACCTTGTGTAGGGGGCTCTATGTACCATGTGTAGGTGGTTCTATGTACCATGTGTAGGGGGTTATATGTACCATGTGTAGAGGGTTCTATGTACCATGTTTAGGTGGTTCTATGTACCATGTGTAGAGTGTTCTATGTACCATGTGTAGGGGGTAATATGTACCATGTGTAGGGTGTTATATGTACCATGTGTAGGGGGTTATATGTACCATGTGTAAGGGGTTCTATGTACCATGTGTAGGGGGTTCTATGTACCAAATGTATGGGGTTCTATGTACCATGTGTAGGGTCGTATATGTACCATGTGTAGGGGATTATATGTACCATGTGTAGGGTGTTATATGTACCATGTGTAGGTGGTTCTATGTACCAAGTGTAGGGGATTCTATGTACCATGTGTAGGGTGTTCTATGTACCATGTGTAGTGGGCTCTATGTACCATGTGTAGGGGATTCTATGTACCATGTGTAGGGTGTTATATGTACCATGTGTAGGTGGTTATATGTACCATGTGTAGGTGGTTCTATGTACCATGTGTAGGGTGTTCTATGCACCATGTGTAGGTGGTTCTATGTACCATGTGTAGGGGGTTCTATGTACCAAGTGTAGGGGATTCTATGCACCATGTGTAGGGGCTTATATGTACCATGTGTAGGGTGTTATATGTTTCATGTGTAGGGTGTTATATGTACCATGTGTAGGGTGTTATATGTACCATGTGTAGGGGGTTCTATGTACCATGTGTAGGGGGCTCTATGCACCAAGTGTAGGGTGTTATATGTACCAAGTGTAGGGTGTTATATGTACCATGTGTAGGGGATTTTATGTACCATGTGTAGGGGGTTATATGTACCATGTGTAGGGTGTTATATGTACCATGTGAAGGGTGTTATATGTACCATGTGTAGGGTGTTATATGTACCATGTGTAGGGTGTTATATGTACCATGTGTAGGGGGTTATATGTACCATGTGTAGGGGGCTCTATACACCAAGTGTAGGGTGTTATATGTACCATGTGTAAGGGGTTCTATGTACCAAGTGTATGGGGTTCTATTGGTATATCGAACCCCCTACCCATGGTATATCGAACGTTCTCTTATGGTATCATGAACCGCCTACCCATGGTATATCGAACCTCCTACCCATTGTATTTTGACCCCGATACCCATGGTATATCGAACCCCCTCGTTTGGTAGGAATGAGGGGGTTCAATTTACCATGATGTGAATAAAAATACAATTACGAAAATTTGACCCCGGGCTCAAAATTCCATATGGTGTATTGAACCCGGAGTCGATTTTTGAGGTGTTCAAGATACCATATTACACCGGTTTAAAGTAGGGTTCGTTTTGCTCAATCATGTTTTCTGTGTAATGTTTTGTAAATCATTGTTTGTCATTTTGTCCTTTTTCGTTTGCCCATTGTATTGTTTTTCCTTCTTTGATTTATAACTTCAAACTTGTTTACAGTACATAAATTATTCTAGGGCTAGATGAGCTATGTAAAGATTGTTGTTCATCTAAAATGCAAGGGGCCGTATGGTAGTTGGATTTATGACTACCGATTAAATCAGTGCCTATCATCACTAAAGTGTTGATCTCGAACCCCGCCCAAACGAGGTGTACTCGATACAATACTATGCGATCTTGTCAGTGACTTGTGGCAGGTCAGTGGTTTTATCTGGTTACTCCGATTTACTCCACCAATAAAACTGACCACCATGTTATAACTGTAATATTGTTGAAAGTGGCGGTAAACACCATAACCCAACCCAACGCCTTATCTAACATTCAAGGATGATAATAAAAATATGTGTACACTATTGTACGTATGTTGTATTATCACAAATACAATGGAACGAATGAAAATGAAAGCCAAAACAGACATGACATCTGAAAGTCTGACAAAGAGGAATTCAGATATTAAGTATTTACCCTTTTGTTATATGGTTGAAGGCAAAAAGAAGAAAATGCTTTAGTTTAACTTTCTTGAAATCGGTATAAAAGATATAAAGGGAACTACTATTAAATGTGTCTTGGTGTGCACCAAGATTTGATTGGACAACAACATCCGCGTTTTTATTCATTACACGACAGGTGACATGTATCATGTAGAAGTGGAAACTGACTGATTTTTATCCCATGTCTTTGTTAGACTGTGTGTCCTTCGTGCTTCTGCTCTTTTGTTTGTAAGCTATTTTTGTTTGTGTACTGTTGTTATCATGTAGAAGTGATTTTTATCCCATGTCTTTGTTAGACTGTGTGTCCTTCGT
>MJUT01023299.1:35504-60427 GCA_002080005.1 Gigantidas platifrons
TACTATTAGATAATGTCAGTGTACTATTAGATAATGTCAGTGTAATATTAGATAATGTATGTGTACTATTAGATAATGTCAGTGTACTATTAGATAATGTCAGTGTACTATTACATAATGTCAGTGTACTATCAGATAATGTCAGCGTACTATTAGATAATGTCAGTGTACTATTAGATAATGTCAGTGGACTATAAGATAATGTCAGTGTACTATTAGATAATGTCAGTGTACTATTAGATAATGTTTGTGTACTATTAGATAATGTCAGTGTACTATTAGATAATGTCAGTGTACTATTAGATAATGTATGTGTACTATTAGATAATGTCAGCGTACAATCAGATGATATCAGTGTACAATTAGATAATGTCAGTGTAATATTTCCTTTTATAAATAAAATCACAATGATGATATCCACACCTTGTTGAAAAGTATTCTGTCACTTTCGTACAGATGACGACATATATTATTGACAATTAGAATTTGGTTCAAAGTTGACTATTGTTTCGCTATTATGTCTTCAGATGTCATTGTATGCTATTTAATATTAAAAGGATTATCGAGGACATCGGCTTTCTTTAATATAACTAATATTATACATATGACAAATTCTATGCCTTGAAGATTAAATATATTATGTATAATGCGACAATATTAGAGCCTCCTTTATTTTATTCCTTTATGGAGCACTGTGACAGTGGTCGCATGGTAGCTTGGCTTACAATAAACAATAATATCAATGTATACTATCACTTTCGCTATGAGTGGATTCCTGCACATGGCTTTGTGCAGTAGATACATTTCGTCATCAAATTTGTCAATGATTTTCAGTGGTTTCATCCGGGAACTTCGGTTTACTCCAACAATAAGCGATATGCATGAAATATTGATCCGTTAAACACCAAATGATAACAAAAATTCACATACCTTTCTGAGTAGTTTCGTTCAGCAGTTGTATTCTATTGTCCAGTATCCTGACAGTATTTTCCAGCTCCATGATTCTATCATCTTGTGTTTTTTCAGTGATGTTAGATATAGACTTAGAACTAACTGACAGTAATGGAATTGTCAACATCCAAAATGTATACAAAATGTGTGCCTTAGACATCCTTCTATAAGCTATCATTTGTATTTTATGAATTGCAACAAGTTAGCTTGCGTGATATCGTGACGAGATTGGCATAGAAACGTGATTTTGGCGGATCATAAGATAGTCACGATTTTGACTTTAGAAATGAACCATATGGACGAATTATTTTTCAGTTTTTTTTATTTTTGCATTTCGTTTCTTGATTTATAAATGATAAAAGTCAGCCATGAAAATGTAAACACATCTTACGAAAAACAAACAAGATAAATAGCCATGCTATCAAAGATGAACATATGTTTACTTTAGTTATACTTTAAACGTCATGCATTACGTTTGTTATGGCTTGCATCACATCAGGATATTTGAAGATGATAAAAAGTACGAAAATTCGGTTAGAATGCGAAGGAGCGGCAGTGTTATTATATACAAACAAATTTATTTATCAGTATGTTTCTATCTGCTACAATTTGGAAATGTAATCCCCCAAAAAGAGACCATCTCAGTCAAGGAAGTCCTTGACTCACTATTCGTAAAGAAAAGAGAAGTTATTATACCGTCTGCCAATAAATATTCGGTGAGTAATTACTATTTCTCGGGGTGTCATAGGGCACGGCAGACTTGTCATGAAGTGCATAATATCAAATGATAACGTTATTATTCCTAATATGAGTGGTGGTCACTGTGCTCGACTCGAATTTGGCAGATGTAAAATTCCCAACGACAAGTTCTTGCCCATTTGTGGTTTAAGTCAAAGGCATAGCTCTGGTCTTTAAAATATATAAGTGCATGGTTGGGATTACGCACCTCAAACCTACAGCAGGATATCAAATGTCAACTTCGATATTGGGAGGGATGGGCTCTGTTAATATCTCTTGTAAAATTCCGACGGCAAAGTTCTTGTCCGCCTGTGTTTAAATGAAATGTATGTTTTCCCGGCCTATAAATGACTTAAGTGTCTGGGTGGGATTGTCCACTTTAACCCCACATCATGGTGTCAAATTTCAACCACGATATTGGGTTGGGATGTATAAATATCTCCTGTACAATTCCCAACAGCAACATTCTTGCCCACTTGGAGTTTTAATGAAAGGTATTATCCGGCTCTTTAACTGATTTAAGTCCCTGAGTGGGTTTCCCCGCCTCCAGTCCACAGCAGTGAGTCAAATGTCAACTACAATATTAATATATCCTGTAAAAATCCTAACGTAAAGTTCTTGTCCACGGGGTTTAAATTAATAAATTTCTTTTCGGTACAGGGGTCAATAATTCTAACTGTACGCTTAGGAATACGCACGTGTTTAGTGGTTCAATGTCTACATGGTCGGGGGCATGGCGGAAAATTTTGACATTCGAGAGCTTACAACAGGTAAATAATTTGGATTGGTAACTAGATTAAAACGACGGGTGCCTCTAGTAGAGCAGGAACGGGATTTAGTGCGGTTCGTGTTACTCAATCTTTAGTTTTATATGTATGTTTTGTCGATCGTTGTTTGTTTGTCCTTTGTACATTTTCTTTTTGCCATTGTGTTGTCTGTTCTTCGATTTACGGAATATGATTACCCCTTTGGTAGCTCCAAACTCTTATTAGATCTATACTCTAAACATCTGCCAAGTTTTGTTTTCTTAACACACAATTTAACAAATAAATAGATAAAACAAAATACTACTACTTAGTAAATAAATGTGACCAGGTTAAGATTTTGTTTATTTTTGTAATAGTGTGAACTTTTTGTTATATTTTTCTGATGTTCTGTATTTACATTTGTGAGATTGATGAGATGTCTCCACATGAACAGGAATCTTAGGACTTTATTTTGTTTGACAAAGCAGCTGTCAAATCCAAATTATTCACCGGTTGACATGAAAGTAAGTCATTTGTTTAATAATGTTTATTAAAGTTGACCGACTGGTTTGTAAGATCGCCATACCAAAAAATATTTGTCTCTTCGCTATTTATTGTTATTTATGCTTTTTACAGAACGTTTCTGAAAGTGAAGATGAGTTTCCCGACGTCATTGCGCACCCAGATTTCGTTGTCAATTTTTGGTTGCGAAATTCTCTGTTATTAAATTTGAGTTATCTCTCTTTTTATAAAAATAAATGAACGTATTGACATAATAGATGACGTCAAAAGTTCACTGGAAGTTATGGGTTGTCTGCCTTGTTTACAATTTTGGCCCCAAAACGTGTTCAACTGTTTTGTTTGAGAAGAATACAATTGCTGCTTTGCACAAAGCAGGACTGAACAGTACCGACAACAGCGCGTCAAACGGGAAACCCGCTACCAACAATATATGGTGTTTTAAAAAGTTTTAAGCAACGTGGAACTGTGGAAAACAAGGAGAGATCGGGTAGGCAATCTTTGTTGACACCGTGGGACACTCAAAAACTTAATAGGGTTGTAAAATCTGACAGAAAACGTCCACTCCAGGCAGCTACTTTTACTTTCAATCGGAGTATAGTGCTATACCTGAATCTATTCAAACTGTTCAAAGAAAATTTTAAGAAACAAAATATCACAAGTGTGTTGTAAAAATTAGCATCATATTTCACGATTACAATGTCAAAAAACGTTGGCATGATGTAAATTGAATAGGCACAAAAATGTAAATGATTTCTGGAAGAAGGTGATTTATTGTGATGAATGTAAGGTAGAATTAGGAATGGACAACCGCGTACTTATTTGGCGACGACCCGGCGTGAAATTGACCCCGCCATAGTTGAATCTAGGTCGTGGTTGTCGTATAAGTTTGATGTTCTGGGTCTACATAAATTATGAAGGAGTGGGTACTTTGAGAGTTGTTGACGGTAATATTAATGCTAAAATATATATGTTGAAGTCATTGATAACCTTGTTTGGCCCGTTATTGTACGTCATTCCCAGATGATAATTATGTATTCCAAGATGATAATGTCCGGTGAATAGGGCACGGGTAGTGAAGGAATATATGAAAGAAACTGATTTACATGGCCAGCCCAGAGCCTTGATCTTAATATTATAGAGAATGCGTGGCATATAATCAAAAATGAACTACAAAAACATGTTCAAAACATCACGTCAGTCGTTGGACCTTTATAAATCAATATTCAAGCGTCTGAAACAAGTAATTATTAAGTTTATTGATTGCTTCCAGAATGTTATTAAACGCCTTTCCGTCAATCTTCGTCTGTTGTTTATTACAAACATGACACTATAAGTACCACTATGTTAACATGACACTCTAAGTAACACTATGTTAACATGACACTCTAAGTAACACTATGTTAACATGACACTCTAAGTAACACTATGTTAACATGACACTCGAAGTAACACTATGTTAACATGACACTCTAAGTAACACTATGTTAACATGACACTCTAAGTAACACTATGTTAACATGACACTCTAAGTAACCCTATGTTAACATGACACTCTAAGTAACACTATGTTAACATGACACTCTAAGTAACACTATGTTAACATGACACTCTAAGTAACACTATGTTAACATGACACTCTAAATAACACTATGTTAACATGACACTCTAAGTAACACTATGTTAACTTGACACTCTAAGTAACACTGTGTTAACATGACACTCTAAGTAACACTATGTTAACATGACACTCTAAGTAACACTATGTTAACATGACACACTAAATAACACTATGTTAACATGACACTCTAAGTAACACTATGTTGACATGACACTCTAAGTAAAACTATGTTAACATGACACTATAAATAACACTATGTTAACATGGCACTCTAAGTAACACTATGCTAACATGACACTCTAAGTAACACTATGTTAACATGACACTCTAAGTAACACTATGTTAACATGACACTCTAAGTAACACTATGTTAATCTTTGATTAAACTGTTTTATTGAATATTTACACAGAAAATTATTAACGGCCAAATTTCTCTCTTATTATATTGAAAGTGCTTAAAATGTGATACAAATCAGTATTTCCTCTGTTGAAGTATATGATAAACATATCATATATATGTATCGGCTCACGGTCTGATATCATGACCTAGGGCTGATAAAGGGTATGAATTGAAAAATGTCATGTAATGATAAATATTTATCAATATGAACGCACATTTGGTATGTATATTTGTCTTGTAGAAACCATTACATATAGTATTTCTAATGTTTAAGATTGTGGCGTTCCTATTACAATGCTGTTCACCAGGTTGACATTTTACTCAAATTTGGAAAACATTTGCACAACAGAAACATTTTACCAAGAGGGGAGGGAGGCTTTGGCAAATAAACCTAGTTTAACCCATCCTGCATTATGTAAGCGGTCCAACAGCAACATTTTACTAAGAGAGGAGGTTTAGAGAAGTAAAAAAAGTTTAACCCATCCTGCATCAAGTAAGCGGTCATGTATGTGTGTGTTAATGGTATCAATTTTGTCTATTTCTGCAGTTTCTCGATTGAATTTTAGAACTGTTCCGACCGTGTGGTATTTTTTTCTTCATATTAACAATTGAAAACAGATATATTCAGCCAGAAGAGTTTGAAGTAATCAGAATCCGTATACCGCAGCAGAACAGACAACACAATGGACAAAAGAAAAATTACAAAAGGACAAACAACGATCTACAAAACATACACATAAAACTAAAGATCGTAACCTATATAATTATATATAATTCTTTGCTTTGCTTTCGGTGATTCATCTTTTTAACTTATTAATTCTAGAGTTATTCTGTATTATCGTTTTACAATCATCATATATTTTTTCCAAAATATGTTTTACCTCAAAACGAATTGTCCAAGGCGTTGGTAAATTTCTTAAAATTCAACATGTTGACGTAATAAAATATAACAAAGATAGGATCATCGGTTATCTCAAGAACTAGTCTTAGGAGATTTTATTTAATTTTGGATTGTAAAGATAGCGAAAAACGCCTAATACTAATATTTTACTTCTGAATCCATAACACTTTACCCTCACCTTTTTAATGCGGTAAAGACATGGACTATTTCGTGGAGTTCAAGTTTATGTCAATTGACCATTTACACATTCCCGATTTGATCCTAAAATTATACGTTATTTGCGTTTTTCAATTGAGTTATCTCCCTTATAGAGGATTAAATGGTTTCTGTTCAACGCAAAGAACAACTGATAGGACAAAGAATTTGAGTAGAATTTTTTTAAAAGTTAAAGATATTTGAACCCTGTAAACAATCAGAGGATAATTTTATTGCAAAGGTTCTTTGTGAGGTTCGTCTTCTTCGATCTTTAGTCTTCTGTGTAGTGTTTTGCATTGATGTTTGTTCTTTTTTTTTTGGGCATTGTATTTTCTGTCCTCCAATTTTACCCCGTTGGTATCTTCAAATTGTTCTATTTCGTCACTAACCAGCTATCCATACGTTACAGTTGCAGTAAATAATCGTTGTACCGGTAAGCCACTCCCATCCCACCCTAATTTCTATGCAGATTTTTTTGTATTGTTGAGTTTGATCTTGTCTTAAATATAGCTGACATCTTGGTCACCTGACGTTAAGCATTCCTGAGCTCCTGAGTTCACCACGGTTTTTGTGAGGTTCGTGTAGTTCGATCTTTCGGTTTCTCTGTATTGTTTTGCATAGTTTTTCGTTTTTGTTTCTCCTTTTTCCTTTCGTCATTGTATGTCTTTCGATTAACGGTTTCTGACTTCCCCGTTGGTATTTTCAAACTGTTCTATTTCGTCACTAACCTACTCTCCATACGTTACAGTTGCAGTTTATGATTGTTCTACCGGTTAGCCACCCCTTCCCTCCCTAATTTCTATAGTTTTTTGTAATGTTGTGCTTGATCTTGTCTTGAATATAGCTGAAAACCTGCTCACTTGACGTTAAGGAATGCTCTAATCGCATATAGAGTGTGAACTGGTTTTTTTCTGGTTGCAGCACTATGTGAAAAATATGGTAGACAATTGTGTACGTAAAGCCTTTTCTGATTACACAAGACATTCACTAGTTTCAGTGTTTTGGTACTTACATGGTTTATTAGATATATTTATTATTGAAATCTACAGTTCCTCAATAATGTAACTATTTTCAAAACTAAGATTCTCCTCCCATGTCACTGTCGAAGCACAGACTACTGGGCAGATGATACCTTTCGGGACTACTAGTTCATCAGCAGAGGTATCATGAACACAACTTGTGTGACCTATGATTTGCAAGTGTGGCTGTTGTGACAAATAAGAATCGCACAACTTAAACTTAAAACTCCAGCGAGAACCAAAGAACGCAATAATATAACAGGATTAAGTGATTAACGATGTTTTTTAAAACGAGAGGACTTTTATCAATCATCTCTCATCGAATGGCGAAGCCCTGAGATGAGAGATGACTGAGAAACGTCCTCGAGTTTTAAAAAACATCTTCAATTATTTTATCGCTATTTTGTATTCATAATTAAAAAAAAATGTTGAAATACTGACATTTTTTTAAACACAATACTATTTTATATCGTTAATCACTTATTATCAAGGATTTGGTAATGTGACGTCATTAAGTTATAACGTCATATTAGATAACAGCAATAATACTACGTACGTGCGTCCTTGACAACGCTTAGTTACTGGCGATAATTTTTCATCTCACTCTACTAGCGTGAGATGCGAAATTCTCAGATAACAAGATCAAAGGAAAACACGCAAAATAGCGATAATCAAATCTATTAGCATGAGAATATCAACCATTCAAATATCATAGTGATGAAAACTGTGTTACAAATTTAATTATAGATTATTTAATATGTTAAGGCTGGAATTCTACTCTGATGTAGAAAACATTTGCATCACAACATCATTTCAGTAAGACGGGAGGTTAGGGCCCATCAAGCTAGTCTTACTCCACAACTTTTTATTGTAGTACCTGTATCACGTCAGGAGGGTCAGAGGTCATATATTTTTGTGCTATAGATTTTGCCTCTTTCTAAGATTTTTCTATAGGATTTAAGAACTGTTCCGTCAGTGTGATATTTTTTGGTTTCTATTTTATTAATAAAACATCAAATACATGACATAATATTACAAAGATATTTTATGTTAAAATGAAACTGTCACCATACATCTTTATCAATTTAACTTTTTCTTCATCCAGTTTCTCTGTCGCATTCATTTAGTGTGCACTATAATCCCCATGAAGGATGACTGTGGACCTTCGGTGTAAGTATAAAAATAGTTTTTAGATCCATATCCAGTTGTTCTAATCCAGGCATAATTATCCTTATCCATTCTACAGACTGTCGTCATTGACCCACAGTCATAATTACCATTTTTTGCATATTCTCCTGCCCTGGATATCATTGTATTGTCCACCATCAGTTCTGTCATTACATAATTAGGCTTATTGGTGCAGACGGTCCAGGCAAATAAATAAATTCCCGTCTTTGGGGCTACGAATATTCCATCAATATTGTTATAATGGCCTCCAATGTTCATAACTACTCTTTCAAAAACCAATATGTACTTTTTCTTAAGAGTAAATGAATTCGTTTCATCTCTAGTTGTAGCATAGAACATGACTGGTTCATAATTAGACAAATCTGCAATATAAAACTTTCATTTCAATACACGAATGAATTAATGAAGACAACCAGTAGCCTCGGTGTAATTCTCGTAATTCTCTCCAATTTTTGTATTTAGTTTTTGGATTTTTGTAAGGGGGGATCAACTGAGAGACCATATCCTGGAAATAAAATCATGACGGTATATAATTACTGCATATGCATGTGAATCTGCTCTCGTATGCCGTTAAAAAATAAGATATTAAAATGACAATTTTCACTTTTTTTACATTTAATATTAGTGAATATTACAAATGTTTCCGATATGGATGTTTACTCCTGCATGCAACTATGACAGAGACCCGGGGATAGGATACCAATACCACCAACTATGACAGAGACCCGTGGATAGGATAACAATACCACCAACTATGACAGAGACCCGGGGATAGGATGTCAATACCACCAACTATGACAGAGTCCCGGGGATAGGATACCAATACCACCAACTATAACAGAGACCCAGGGATAGGATTCCAATACCACCAACTATGACAGAGACCCGGGGATAGGATACCACCTTCCTTTTTCCCATATGGCTTCAAGGAAGGAAGACAACATGAGTACATTTCGATTTTTGTGTGTTTTATTGTTAAAATATAGATGGGTCAAAATCCTTTAAATATTTATCTTTTCTTAAACCAACAATTTGATACAGAGAGAGACACTTTATGAGAACAATATATCATATTACTGTACATACCCCACTGTCGGAATAGTTCAAAATCTAATAGAAAAATACCACACTGTCGGAAATAGTTCAAAATCTAATAGACAAATACCACACAGTCAGAAAATCGGGGGAAGAGACAACCAGTAACACACAACTATATGACCGCTCATGTGAGCCATGCAATACATATTCTTGGTAGTTTTGAACATGTGGTAATTATTAAAACTGTTTCTATTAGTCAAAGTAAAGTACTAGCATCGATCGAGTATTTACCTACTAATTACACAAGGATAATGATAATGGGCTTTAGCACTGTTTTTGCAATATATTTCTACGATCAACAACAAACAATCTTACATAGAAAGGGAAGTAATTCTAATTTTTCAAGAATGTTCCCGCCAGAAAAAAAATACTTGTTAAGAAAAGTTTGGAGATACCAAAGAGGTAATTAAAAGCCCTAAATCGAAGGACTGACAACACAATGGCCAGAAGACAAAAAAATATCTACAAAACATGGCACAGAAAACTATAGATCGAGCAACACGAACCCCACTAAAATCCGGGATAAAGTCATGTGCTCCGGAAGGGTTAGCAGTTTATACTCCACATGTGACATCCGTCGTGTTACTGTTTTCACAATCCCAGTGATAAGTCATAAATGAGGAAAGAATCGGGTTATGACTATAATAAATGGTGCATATCCATGGTCATTTGTGACAGAGATATTTTGTAACCAGATGATGATAACGACCGTAAAACGTTAGAAATGATGACTTCAACTTAACCAATAAGAAAACTCTATTAAGGAATTCATTATAGGAACCAAAAGCTGTGGTGTATTAGATTAACTGAGAGACATATACTCCATGTGCAGGTGCTGCTAGAATGTTGCTGCAAATAAATGGAAAGTTCACAATGGGGAAATTGAAATGATCTCTTTTGACGTAAAGTTTCGTTCTTAACCGGTCCTCCCTGTCAATTTCGAGGTGTAGGTCAAGGTATGAAAAAGACATGTTAAGTGTGTCTGTAGATACGACTAAATATGCATTAAATACATTGGATTATCATTGTTTGTACATTAAGGTATTGTTTAAGTGACCTCTAATTTTGCAAACTCAATATTTTTTGTATGATTGATTCTATTCATATCTTACAACGAATTTGTCCAATATAAAGGTGAACAAATAGGTAAAACAATCTTACCTGATATAAATCTAAGTAGAAATTCAGTTGTTGATCCAAGATGTCTTTTTTTTTCATAAAAGGTGATCTAGGTTAAAATTCGTAGAATAAACCATATAAATTTAAGTAGATATTCAGTTGCTGATCCAAGATGTTTAAGAAAAAAAGGTGATATAGGCTATAATTCGTACAATAAACCAAAATACCAATGTCTACTATCACCTACGTTATGAGAGGATTCCAGCACATGGCTTTATCCAATGTCTACTATCACCTACGTTATGAGAGGATTCCAGTACATGGCTTTATCCAATGTCTACTATCACCTACGTTATGAGAGGATTCCAGCACATGGCTTTATCCAATGTCTACTATCACCTACGTTATGAGAGGATTCCAGCACATGACTTTATCCAATGTCTACTATCACCTACGTTATGAGAGGATTCCAGCACATGGCTTTATCCAATGTCTACTATCACTTACGTTATGAGAGGATTCCAGCACATGACTTTATCCAATGTCTACTATCACGTACGTTATGAGAGGATTCCAGCACATGGCTTTATCCAATGTCTACTATCACCTACGTTATGGGAGGATTCCAGCACATGGCTTTATCCAATGTCTACTATCACCTACGTTATGAGAGGATTCCAGCACATGGCTTTATCCAATGTCTACTATCACCTACGTTATGAGAGGATTCCAGCACATGGCTTTATCCAATGTCTACTATCACCTACGTTATGAGAGGATTCCAGCACATGACTTTATCCAATGTCTACTATCACGTACGTTATGAGAGGATTTCAGCACATGGCTTTATCCAATGTCTACTATCAACTACGTTATGAGAGGATTCCAGCACATGGCTTTATCCAATGTCTACTATCACCTACGTTATGAGAGGATTCCAGCACATGGCTTTATCCAATGTCTACTATCACCTACGTTATGAGAGGATTCCAGCACATGGCTTTATCCAATGTCTACTATCACCTACGTTATGAGAGGATTCCAGCACATGGCTTTGTGTAGTAGATACAACATTACGTAATACAATTAGTCAATCATTTGTAGCAGGTCAGACGTTTTTATCCGGGAACTCCGGTTTCCTCCAGCATTAATAGAAATACCTGAAATATTGTTTTACAGTGGCGTTAAGCACCAAATGATAAAACAAAACTCACATACCTTTATGAGTAGTTTCGTTCAGCAGTTGTATTCTATTGTCCAGTTTCTGACAGTATTTTCCAGCTCCATGATTCTATCATCTTGTGCTTTTTCAGTGATGTTAGATATAGATTTAGAACTAACTGACAGTAACGTTATTGTCAATATCCAAAATATATCAACAAATGTGTCTTAGACATCCTTCTATAAGCTATCATTTGTATTTTATAAATTGCAACAAGATAGCTAGCAAGATATTCCGATGAGGTTGTCATAGAAACTTAATTTTAGAATATTTTGAAGAGTTAGTCACGATTTTGATTTTAGAAATGAACCATATGGACGAATTTTTTTCTTTCATTCTTTTTTTATTTTGGCATTTCATTTCTTGATTTATATATGATGAAAATCAGCCGTGGAAATTTAAATAAATCTTACGAAAAAACAAGATAAATGGCCATGATACCAGAGATGAAAACATACTTACACTAGTTATATTTAAACGTCATGCAGTACGTTTGTTATCGCTTACATCACTTCATGATATATGAAGATGGTAAAAATAAGAAAATTCGGTAAGAATGTGAAGGAGCGGCAGTGCTTATTGTATGCAAACAAATTTATTTATCTCAATCAGGGATGTCCTTTACTCACTTTTCGTAAAAAAAAAGAGACGTTATTGTACCGTCTGCCAATAAAAATTTCGGTGAGTAATTACTATTTTTCGGGTTGTCATAGGGCACGGCAAACTTATCATGAAGTGTATAATACCGAATGATAACGTTATTATTCCTAATTGGTGTGATGGTTGGTGTGCTCGATTCAAATATGGTAGATGTAAAATTCCCAACGACAAAGTTCTTGCCCATTTGGGGTTTAAGTCAAAGGTATTGCTCTGGTCTTTAAACTATATAGGTGTATGGTTGGGATTCCGCAACTCTCTATCAATATCTCCTGTAAAATTCCCAACGACAAAGTTCTTGTCCAGTTAATAAAATGTTTAAATGAACGGTATATTGCTCGGGCCTTTAAATGACTAAAAAGTGTATGGTTTGGATTGTGTATCTCAAGTCTACAGCAGGGTGTCAAATTTCATTTTCGATATTGGGGGTTGAGATCTAAAATTATCCCCGGCTTGAAAATTATAACAACTATTGATTGGTTAAAACCCCGGGCACAAAAAAACACATATTCTTGGGTGTTGCTAGGGCATATTACGGGTGTAGCTAACCATTTAACCAATCAAATGTTGCTATTGGCGTCAAAGCTCGCGACGTTACGCTCCGAAATCAAATTTAGTTAATTTTGGCTATATATTGAATATAAAGCTGTTAATTCGATCAATTGTAGGGTTCTACCAAGGTAGTACCCTACACCAGGTCAAAACACTAGAAACTTTCATATTATTTACTAATTCTTTCCAAAAACAAAGAAAACGTCAATTTTACGTGGCCCTCCGCGGTCCAAAATGTCTTATTTGTTTTACTATTACCGGGTATATATTCGTTATTTACGCTCCTATCCGTAGATATGGAGATTTAACACCCTTCAGGAGCCAATACACCCTTCGGCTGCGCCTCGTGATGTACTTGGCGACTTCAGGGTGTTAAAATCTTCATATTTCCGGATAGGAACGTGAGTAACTTATAGTATCTCCTGTAAAATTCCCAACGGCATAGTTCTTGTTCACTTGGCTCTTTAACTGACTTAAGTGCCTGGGTGGGATTGTGCACCTCAAGTCCACAGCAGAGTGTCAAATGTCAACTTCAATATTGGGGTGGGGTCCATTTATATCGCCTGTAAAATTCCGAACGGCAAAGTTCTTGTCCACTTGGGATTTAAATCAATACAGGTGTAAATAATTCCACCGGTACGCTTTGGAATACGCACGTGTTTTTGTGGTAGAAAGTCTACCTGGTCGGGTACATGGCGGGAATTTAGATATTCGAGAGTTTACATCTAAACTGAAACCATCTGCCAAGTTTGTTTTAGTACACAATTTAAAAATAAATGGATAAAACAAAAGACTCCTACTTAGTAAATAAATGTGACACGCACATGCATGGTTTAGATTTTGTTTATTTTTGTAATAGTGTGAACTGTATGTTATATTTTTCTGATGTTCTGTATTTACATTTGTGAGATTTATGAGATGTCTCCATGTGAACAGGAATTTTAGGAGTTTATTTTGTTTGACCAAGCAGCTATCAAATCCAAATTATTTACCGGTTGACATGAAAGTAAATTATTTGTTTCATATTGTTTCTTAAAGGTGGCACACTGTTTTGTAAGCTCGCCATCCCAATATTATTTCTGTTTTCGTTATTTACCCCAGTAAAGAAAAGAAAAATGTTATGTTCGGGTGAACATGTGAAATAGAACATGAAAGGTATTGCCCGAAATTTTACTTATCTTAGTGCCTGTGTGTGATTCTGCACCTCAAGTCCATAGTAAGGTGTCAAATATCAATTTTGGTATCGTGGAAGGGGCTCCAGAAATATTTGTTGCATGGGAAGTTGCTGTTTGATAAACAACAGCTTGGGAGCTGGCATTCCAATGGGTATAAACTGTTTTCGATATGTTACTGATTTCGCATTTAACAAATCTAGCTATTGTAATCATTTACCATTAATATATACCCAAGTCTACTCGAAAATAAACATACTACTGATCCCGAAAGATATGCCTTGTACATACAAATGGAAACTGGGGACTCATATTTGATAACCTACTGAGTTCGATTTAACAATTTTACATTTTTGTTATTGAATGCTAACATTCTGCCCCTTCTTCTTGTAGACCATACTCGTGTTTTTATCTCAGGTGATATGGTATTCTGCAGTTTGTCCTGAAAGAGTGAATACCCATCTAGAAGTAGATAAAGGCCAACACGAATCGGTTATTTCTTATGAAATTTTAGTAGCCATTTATTGTTGTTATCTTATGTTTACAACATATTCTGATAAGTATCGTCCTCAAACCACACTGGATACTGCAAAAGATTACCGTGGTCCAATCTACAACGCGTCCCGTAGTGATGAATAAGGGTACTTCCTCGATGAAGGGTCGTCGGGTTACAATACGGAAAGACTGACTGTTGATCATAGTGGGCAACACACAAGAGTAAACGTATTGTGGCCGCTATAATAGCAGTACAAAATGTGAAACAGGAACTGCCTACCCTCCCGGAGCACCTGCCTTCACATCCAATGTTTGTGGAATTCGTATTGCTCAATCGTTTGGTTTCTGTGTGGTGCTTTGTGGTTCATTGTTTGTCCTTTTTGTTTTTGTTTTTTGTTTGGTTGTTTGTTTGTTTGTTTGTTTGTTTGTGGCCAATACCTTGTAAGTCTTTCTTCGATTTACGGCTTCTGATTACCTCGTTCGTATCTTCAAACTTTCTTGTTCGTCACCAACCAGCTCTCCATTTGTTTACAAGGGCAGTCTAGAATCGCTTTAATGGTTAGCCACCTATCCCCCAATCCCTCATTTCTATTCGGTATTTTGCATTGTTGATGTTGATCTCCTCCAAAATATAGCTGAAATGCTGCTTGACGTTAATCAATCCTCTAATCACATTTAAAATGTGAACTGTTTGTTTTCTGGTTGCATAGGTATGCGAAAAATATGGTAGATAATTATGTACGTAAAACCCTTTCTGTCTGTCCATCGATATACGAATTCAGATTTTCCCTTTGGTATCTTTAAGCTCTTCTGATTACACAAGTTTCAGTGTTCCGGCACTGACATGGTTTACTAGATATATTTATGATTGAAATTTACAGTTCCTAAATAATGTAATCGTTCTCAAGACTAAGATTCTCCTCCCATGTCACTGTCGAAGAACAGATTACTGGGCAGATGCTACCCTTGGGGTCTACTAGTTCATCAGCAGAGGAATTATGACGAGAACCTGTGTGACGTATAATTTGCAAGTGTGGCTATGCCGACAAAGAAGAATCGCAAAACTTCAATCATTTGGCATTTTTAACTTAAGATCGGTTGGATATATTGTGTCTACAAAACTGTGTATACTAACACTTATCATCTATTAAAGAGAAGAAATTGTCTTTTTAAACAAGGGGTCGTCGTGGTTGTGATCACATTGTAGTTGGATTTATGACTACCTATGTCATCAGTGCCTATCACTACTAACGTTGTGAGTTCGAATCCCGTGCATGGCGAAGTGTACTCGATATGACATTATGTGATCAAGTTTGTTAGTGACTTGCGACAGGTTGATGGTTTTCAGCACCAATAACACTGACTGTCACGATATAACATATATATTGTTAAAAGTTGCATTAATACCATAATTCTCACCCTCATACCCTCTTTTTAAAACGATCCCTCCAGTGAGAACCAAAGTACACAACAATATAACAGGAATCAAATATCTGAACGACAATATCAACAATAAAAATATCATGGTAATAAAGGGGTTGGGAGTTTATGGTGTTAAACGCCACTTTCAACAATATTTCAGTTATATCGTGATGGTTCATGGTAATGAAAACAGTGTTACAAATTTAAAGATAGATGATTTAATATGTTATGGTTGGCATTGTACTCTGTGGAAAACATTTGCATCATCGCATCATTTCAGTAAGAAAGGAGGCTTAGACCCATAAAACTAGCTTTACTCCACAACTTTTTATTGTAGTACCTGTATCAAGTCAGGAGGGTCAGAGGTCATATATTTTTCCTACTATCGATTTTGCCTCTTTCTAAGATGTTTCTATAGGATTTAAGAACTATTCCGACAGTGTGATATTTTTGGGTGTCCATTTTATTAATAGAACATCAAATACATGACATAATACTACAAAGACATTTGATGTTAAAATAAAACTTTCATCATACAACTTTATCATTTTAACTTTTTCTTCATCCAGCAAATGTTTTTTCTCTGTCAAATGCATTAACCGTGCACTATAATACCCATGAAGAATGACTGCAGACCTTTCGAATGAGTATTAAAAAAACATTTTTAGATCCATATCCAGTCGTTCTAATAGAACATCAAATATATGAGATAAGATTACAAAAAACATTTGATTTTAAAATGAAACTTTCACAATACCTTTTAATCAATTTAACTTTTTCTTCATCCAGCAAATGTTTTCTCTGTCGAATTCATTAACCATGCACTATAATACCCATGAAAGATGACTGCGGACCTTTCTTATTAGTATAAAACCGATTTTTAGATCCATATTCAGTCGTTCTAATCCAGGCATGTTTATCCTTGTCCATTCTACACAATGTTGTCATTGACCCACAGTCATAATCACCACTGGCCTCTTTTTCTCCTGCCCTGGATATCATTGTATTGTCCACTATCAGTTCTGTCATTACATAATTAGCATCAACGGTGCAGACGGTCCAGGCAAATAAATAAATTCCCGTCTTTGGGGCTACGAATATTCCATCAATATTGTTATAATGGCCTCCAATGTTCATAACTACTCTTTCAAAAACCAATATGGACTTTTTCTCAAGAGTAAAGTCATTCGTTTCATCTCTAGTTGTAGCGTAGAACATGACTGGTTCAGAATTAGACAAATCTGCAATATAATATTTTCATTTCAGTACATGAATGAATTGATGGTGGAAAGGGGGGAGTTCAACTAGAAAGACCATATCCTGGAAATAAGATCATGATGGTATATAATTACTACATATGAATGTGAATCTGCTCTTGTAGGCCGTTCAAAAAATAAGATGTAAAGGTAACAATTTTCACCTTTTCTACATTTAATGTTAATTAATCATGAAGATCACAAATGATTACGAAATGGATGTTTACTCCTATCTCCAACTATCACAGGGATTCGGGAGAAAGGATACCCCTTCATTTTACCCATATGCTTGCAAAGTAAGTAAATTTATATAGATAAATGATCGAAGAAAGGAAAAATAACCCCATTTAGATTTTGTATATGTTTTATTTTTAAAACACGGATGTGATTTCCCAAGCGGACCCTTTGAGAAATCGAGTCATATTCAATGAGATATTTTGTTCTTTTTTTTAACCAGCTATTTGATACAGAGAGGGGTATTTTATGAGAAATATATATCATATTTCATTAGATATAAGACGATCATAATTGCTGATAAAATGAAAAATTAAAATTAAAATACCACACTGTCGGAATAGTTCCAAAAGCCAATAGGAAAATCATAGGAAGAGACAAAAGCGATAGTCTTAACACACAAATACATGACCGCTCACTTGAACAGTAGTATACAAATGTATGGTAGTTTGGAACAGCTATAAAGACTGCTTCTATAGGTCAAAGTACTTGCATCAACTATTTACCTACTTATTAAACAAGGATAATGATAATGGGTCTTAGCACTGCTTTGACAGTATTTGTACAATCAACAACAAACACTTTTACATAGAAAGGGAAGTAATTATTCAAGAATCTTCCAGCCAGATAAATAATACTAAGAAAAGCTTAAAGATACCGGAAGGGACACTTGTTACAATCATAAATGAGGAAAAGACCGGATTATGATTACGATAAACAGAACATATCCATGGTCATTTGTTACACAAACATTTCGTAATTATTAGTGTCTGTTCTTATTCGACTTACGGATTCTGATTACCCCTTTGGTATCTTCAAACTCTTCATAACCAGGTCATGGTGGCGACCGTAAAGCTTTCGAAGTCACGACTCAATTTAACCACTAAAACCCTCAAGGAAATCATAATAGGAACCGCATACTATTGAGTTTCGGATCAATCTTACGACGACTTTGTCCAATATAAAGGTGAACAAATAGGTCAAACAATATTACCTGATATAAATTTAATTCAAAATTCAGTTGATGATCCAGGATGCTTAAAAACATATTTGGCTTTCCAAAGATTTTCGGTAGGTTAGTGGGTTTATCAGGGAAATCCAGTTTCCTCCAACATTAAGCGATATACCTGAAATATTGTTTCCCAGTGGCTTTAAGCACCATATGATAACAAAAACTCACATACCTTGATGAGTAGTTTCGTTCAGCAGTTGTATTCTAGTGTCCAGTATCCTGACAGCATTTTCCAACTCCATGATTCTATCATCTTGTGTTTTTTCAGTGATGTTAGATATAGTTTTAGAACTAACTGACAGTAACGGAATTGTCAACATCCAAAATATATACACAATGTGTGTCTTAAGCATCCTTCTGTAAGCTATCGTTTGTATTTTATAAATTGCAACAAGTGAGCTAGCGAGATATCGTGACGAGATTGGCATAGAAACGTGATTTTGGCATACGATGAGATAGTCACGATTTTTACTTTAGAAATGAACCATATGGACTAGTTTTTTCTTTCTTTCGTTTTTGTTTTTGTTTTGCCATTTCATTTCTTGATTGATATACTAGTCAACAAAAGAAACGATACAAAGATTTTTTTTTTAATTTTTATGTTAAAACTAAAACAATTGTTTATTATCTTTCACGTGAATGTTTGCGTTAAACGTGTTTATCATCACAAAACAAAAATTTCCGTCCCATGACCGAGTTTGCGATGATCGAATTGGGCATTTAAATTACCTGCGGTCATTAATTGTGCTGTAAACAAAGGTAAACATTTTGTCATTCTGAAAATTAGAATTTTCACAAGAACGTCGATGCCACGGCTTCGTCAAAATAACCGTGAGCGAGCGGTGGGTGTGGTTCAGACTGGAATGATTCACCAGGCCGTTGTTGACCACTTTGATGTGTCTAGAATAACCAGTTCAGGGTTAATGATTCATCTTCGACAAACAGGTAGGACGAATGACAGACCCCGTAAAGGCAGGCCGCTTTTGACCTCACAACCTCAAGACAGACATTTACGCCTCATTCACATCCGGAATAGTATGATAACGGCTAAGGACACTGCCCGTAGAACATCTGGCCTAGCAAATGTCCCAATTTCGAGTAGACTGTTCACAGAAGACTACCTAAGCTGGACTCCGGGCTAGGCGTCTGGTGATAGAACGAATCCTTAAATAATGCCATAGAACCGCGAAACTAACCTGGGCTCGTGCGCACCGTCGTTGAAGGCTTCACACCTGGCAACACATCCTTTTTAGTGATGAATCCAGATTTTCACTTCGTCTTTGCGATGGACGTTATCGTGTGTACGGCAGTCGTGGGGAACGTGTTACGGACCAGTGTGTGTATGAGTCCGTCCGTTTTGGGACCGTAAGTGTTAAGGTATGTGCTGGAATTTGTCATGATGGTCACACTCAGCTCAAAATTGTTCAAGGAACATTGAATGCCGTAAATACAATACAATATTCTTGATCCTATCATTCTGCCATTTCTGCAACAACGAAACTTTGATCACGTCTTTCAACATGACAATACAAGATGTCACGAGACTCGTGTTTGTCAAGACTTTCTAAACCAGAATCAGATCCGTGTTCCTCCTTGGCCGGCATTATCACCGGATATGTTACCAATTGAATATGTATGTGATGAACTCGGTAGACGTGTTCATCACCTTCAAAATCCACCGGAAACACTACAGGAGTTGCAGACGCACTTGTTCACGAGTTGAACAACATCCCACAAGCCTTTATCCTACGATTGATTGGTTCTATGCGTCAGAGATCCGAAGCTGTCGTTGCTGCAAGAAGTTGTCACACACGTTACTGAACTCCGCAAACTTCCATACTGCATGATAATTTATATCTGTTCATTATTTGTTCTGATAATGATGTTGAGAAATTTTGTTGATATTGCCTTATTTGTTATGGCCATATGAATCTAAATCATACGATTTTTTTCGATTTTTTTACTCTATGTAAAAAAATATTGAGCATGGAGCTCTTGTATCATTTCTTTTGTTGACTAGTATATCTAATAGCAATCAGCCCTGGAAATTTAACCACGTAAATTTTGCATATTTTGATGAGATATTTTGATTTCAGAAATGAACCATGGACGCAATGTGTTTCCATTTCATTTCTTGATTTATATAATACAATCATCCCTGGAAATTTAACTACGTCTTACGAAACAATGGTAATTAACCATGACTTCAAAGATAAACACATGTTTACTTTAGTTATATTTAAACGCCATACAGTACGTTTGTTATAACTTGCATGACATCATGGTATTTGAAGATGATAAAAATAAGAAAAGTCGGTAGGAATGTGAAGGAGCGGCAGTGTTATTGCATGCAAACAAATTCATTTATCAATTTTTTGTTAACTGATAAAATTTCTAAATGTAATAATCCAACAAGAGACCACTCCAGTCAGGGATGTCCTTGAATCACTTTTCGTTAAAAGGAGAGTAGTTATTGTACTGTCTGCCAATAAAAATTCGGTGAGTAATTACTATTTCTCTGGGTGTCATTGGGAACGGCAGACTTGTCAAGCACAGTATAATATTAAATGATAACGTATTTTTTCCTAATTGGTGTGATGGTTAGCGTGCACGAGTTCGAATTTGGTAGATCGTTGCGCTCAAGTAAGGGTACAGCTTAATGCAGTAAGGGCAAAGACTAGTTGTCCTGAATCAAGATAATGTGTCCGAGTGTACCGACATGTCTACCCGTAGACTGTTGTTTCAGTGAGCTAGCACTATAAAGATCATCTTAAGAATAACGGTATAACACAAAGCGGATATCATCATTCTGTTGAATGTAACTTGTACTCGCCATGATATGGCTGTAAAATTTCTCATTTGGCGTTAAACAACAACCACCCACTACAGGTGCGGATCCAGGATTTCAATTTAGGGGGCGCACTTAAAAAAGAAATCGCGTGAAAAATCACGATTTTACGCAAAAAAAATCATATTTTTTTTCCAATTTTAGGGGGGGGGGTCGCGCCGGGTGCGCCCCCCTTTAATCCGCCCCTGCACTAACTAGTATTCCTAATTAAGATGCTCTAGCGAAACATCTACCTTTTGTCATATTTATTATGTGATGATCTTATGTTATACTGAACAGACAAAAACAGCTGGGTGTCAAATATCAACTGCGAAATTGGGCAGGAGTTCACACTTAGGGTCTAAGTAATAGATATTGCCCGGTCCTTTAACTGACTTAAGTGTCGGGTGAGATTCTGAAACTCAAGGCCACATCAGTGTGTCAAATGTCAACTTCGATATTTTGTGGTTTGATCTTTTAATATATCCTTTAAAATTCACAACGGAAAAGTTCTTGAGCACTTTGGGTTTAAGTGAAAGGTATGGAGCAGGCCTTTAGCTGATTCGGCAAATCATGCCCGCAGTAGGGTGTCAAATTTCAAATTTTATATTAGAGTTGGGTTCAATATAAATATCCTGTAAATTCCAACGGCAGAGTTCTTGACCACTAACAGCTTAAGTAAAAGGTACTGTCCGGGTTTGTAAGTGACTTAAGTGCCTGGGTGGAATTCTGCACCTCAAACCCACAGCAGTGTGTCAAATTCCTACTTGGATATTGGGTTTGGGCTCTATAAATATCTCCTGTAATATTCCCAACAGCAACGTTATTGTCCACGAAGGGTCTAGGTCAAAGGTATTGTATGGGTCTTTAATTGACTTTTGTGCCTTGGTGGGATTCCACACCGGAAATCCACAACAGGGTATAAAATTTCAACTTGATATATGGGTTGGAATCTATAAATATCTTCTGTAATATGACCAACATCAACGTTATTGTCCGTATATCGAAGAACAGACAACACAATGACCAACAGAAAAAGTACAAAAGGAAAAACAGCGATCTACAAAACATACACATAAAACTAAAGATCGTAACCTATATATAATTGTTGACTTTCTTTTCGGTGATTCATCTTTTTAGCTTATTAATCCTAGAGTTAATCTGTATTATCGTTTCACAATCATCATATGTTTTTTTTTCAAAATATGTTTTACCTCAAAACGAATTGTCCAATGCGTTGGTAATTCTCTTTATATTCAAAATGTTGACGTAATACAATATAACAAAAATAGTATCATCGCTTATCTCAAGAACTAATTTTATGAGATTTTATTTAATTTTGGATTGTAAAGATAGCGAAAAACGCCTAACGTTAATGGCTTTACTTCTGAATCCACAACACTTTACCCTCACAGTTTTAAGGCGGTAAAGACATCAATTATTCCGTGGTATTCAAGTTTATGACAATAGACAATTTGCAAATTCCTAAAATTACACGATATTGGCGTTTTTAAATTGAGTTATCTCCCGTTCAACACAAGAACAACTGATAGGACAAAGAATTCGAGTGGAATTTTCTACAATTTGAACCTTGTAAGCAATCAGAGGATAATTGTATAGCAAGTTGTTGCAAACAAAAGTTTATACAAAGTATGAAAACTATTTGTAATATTTTATATCAGAGGATAATTTTATAGCATTTAAGACATTCGCAAGTTCTTACAAACAATTACAGTTTATACAAAGCATGGAAAAATGCATGAGATGGACACGTTTGTCAATATTAAAGGTTGACTTGGTTGGTTTCTGGTGCTTAACGCCACTTTCAATAATATTCCAGTTATATCCTTTCTGTCCATATTAACCATATGTCCGGTGACAACTTGAAAAAGAAGTCTAATTTTAGGATCAAATCCGAAATATACAAATGCTCTCTTATATACCAAATCATTACCTCAATCACTGCATTATTTTGGATTTAATGAGAATGGAGTCAACTGTAGTGTATTTAAAGTATGGGTTGCGATAAGGTCCTAAATCGGCCCAAGGAGAGGGTATCAAATTATGTTTTACAGAACTATATCTTTATTACTATTTTTCGAAAGGCCGATGTTATAAGTTTTTGAAACACGAAAATGTTTTATATAATATTGATGTACTACTCAGAAATATGTTGACATTTTACACCACTATTTGTCTGCATTACCATTAGGCCTATGGTCAAATGTAATCAACTGACCCCTTTTAGCTAAATTTTTTACTATGCCTTGCACGCGGAACCAGCTTGACATTAATACAATACGTCATGTACTTAATGAGAAGGGTACATGCAAAATATCTATCTGGTTCCGCGTGCAAGGCATATTCAAAAATTAGAAAAACCGCAAGTTTTAATGAGTTGCGATAAGATGCTAAGATGGCCCAAATGGAGACTGATTTTTTTTCTCTCCAGTAAACTGTGCGGCAGCATTATATTTCTAAAGCCTATTCATTTTAGTCTTCAGAATATATAATAATAATTTGGTACTCTGGCTTGTGATTGAGAAAAAACTTGGTTTTTGACCTCCCTACTCTATGTGATTAGCATTGCGCCTATGGGAATATGTCCAGCAAAGGCATTGTTCTGACTGAATTTTCACTATGCCTTGCATTCGGAACACGCTTAATAATTATATCATAAATCAATTATATCATAGGTAGTATTTATGCAAAAAATCTATATGGTTCGACGTACAAGGCATATTGAACATTAGAAAAAATGGTATATTTTGTGGGTAAAATGCGTAATTGCCCTAATATAGAATTTGTACATTATGCATGTCTATGTATGTATGTACATACTTTACGGAATAAAATTATGACTGCACCACCTTACTCTTGTGATAAACACAATTTCTATATTGTTTTTGCAGATTGCCAAAAGATTGTATTGCTGCACCCATTGTAAACAGTATTGTACACACAAGCAAAATGAAACAAGGCCACACGACCTGCGGGATGCGTGGTTTGAGCTTTTTAATACATTATAATAAAGTAGAGGTATATGCCTTAATATTCGGGCATATTTTATTGAACTCCACGTTGGGCCGAAAAACGGTCTTATCGCAACGGCTCGCTAAGTAAACTCAGTATCATCAGTCATTGATGGCGACAAAGTTTAAAATACAATACAGTTATCTTAATAGCTACCATGTATTGTTGGTATGTTCTTGTTATATGCTAATGAGACCATAAAACAATACACTACTGGCATACATTTTTTTCTAAACATTCCACATCTTCTTTCAATTACATTTTACATTAATGTATAATATACAAATATAAATTTAGTTTTCAGTGAGAAAAGACGTAATTACCACGAAAACACAGATTATTGGAATAAAAGAAATTAATGTGTCATTAATAAAATGCCTAACTGTTTGATAAACTACATCTTGGGAGGTGGCATTCCAATGGGTATAAACTGTGCACCCCTACTTGTTTACTTGTTTACTTGTTTCCATACCGGTTTCGAAATGTTGATGATGGTTTCGTATTTAACCAGTCTAGCTATAGTAATCATTTAAAATTAATATATAC
>MJUT01023305.1:39152-61393 GCA_002080005.1 Gigantidas platifrons
AGATTGACAACTGAACACCAGTACCACACAAAACCAGAGTGACAACTGAACACCAGTAACACACAAAACTAGATTGACAACCGAACACCAGTGACGCACAAAACTAGAGTGACAACTGAACACCAGTGACGCACAAAACCAGATTGACAACTGAACACCAGTAACACATAAAACCAGATTGACAACTGAACACCAGTAACACACAAAACTAGAGTGACAACTGAACACCAGTGACGCACAAAACCAGATTGACAAATTAAAACCAGTGACGCACAAAACCAGATTGACAACTGAACACCAGAGACGCACAAAACCAGATTGACAAATCAACAACATTTATACTTGAATCTTGGTTAAAAATTCTTTTTCGAGTAACGATGATAAACATGAAATTAAGATTTATGCATTATATAATATTCACATCATATTTGTAAGGAATGAAAATTAAAACAACCATGAAGTATGTGTATTAAAGACAACACCATTGACATATACAAAAAAAAAGGAAATAATTTGACAAAAATTGGACAGCACGAACTACCACAAACACCCCCCACTCAAAAACTAAACACTATAGATAAAAACTGAAGTGATACCATGTGTCTGTCGTGATCATTATCACTTGTTCTGTGCATTGCACAAGTCGTGTGTAATGAAGGCATGAAAAATGTTGTACTTTGAGAATCAAATTCATGAATACTCTGTTTCACCGAGCTTTCTTTCTGTTGAAACGGTCGGAAATGAAATCTACTTACTGTGCTGTGTCAAGCTAAAGTGTGTCTGAGCTGGGAGTAAAAAATAAATCCCAGATCTGAGAGATTATTGTTTATGAAACTTAAATTCCATAGAAAGGTTTCATTGAAAAGGTAGATGCAAGATTAATGAAGCGAGGTAAGCAATTCAGTGTCCCATAAGAAACAAAAGTGGCGACCGTGTAATATCAAATATCCGTAGCAAAGGTGAAGGACAAGACAACATAATTTTTACACAAAGCTTGCTGAATCCTCCTTTTTGTGTCGTTTTCGTGTAGTCAATGTTTTTGTTTTTCCACGATTCGATTTGTGCACATCCGACATTTTCTTCATCAACAAACAATTTTGCGCACCCGCAAACGCTTTACCGAATGAGTTCATTGTCATGTCGTATGACTATTGCGGGGGTCAACATTGAATTCTTTCCTGGATGGAAGAAAATCAAACAGCGACGTATTTCCTTCGTTCTAGGCTACTATAACCGACACATTTAGTACCTCGGAAAATGTAATTCTCGAAATTCTTTATTTCAATAATTATTTTTGTAAAAAGCCAATTGCTTACTAATGAACCATTGTTCATCCTTTTGTACTTTGACCTTTACAGTAGCACCATATTTTTGTTGACACAACGCATAATATACATGATATAGTATGTAACAGTATTTTTATTTGTATTTTGTTCGTTACTGTTAAGCTGTTATTATTTTTATTGTTATGATCTCCTTTTGTAAGGTTCAAATGTACTTTTAGAAATAGTAAATATTTTTCAGTAAAAACTCGCTTTATATACCATAATGACCTACAAATGGTGCTACAAAACGCATATAAATTAAAAGGATCCTCTTTCGGCATCAGTGAACAATATCCCGCTGAAATTAACAACAGAAGAAAAAACCTGTATTCGATAATGAGGGAGGCAAAACAACAACGACGGCATGCGGTGCTGGTCCGCGACCGGCTGTTCATTGATGGAGAGCAATACATACCACCCGAAGACAGACCCGTTAATGTTGACAATGTGTGGAACTCCCCTCCCCACTTACAACGCGGACAAGGACATATCGCACACATAACACCTGGTAGACCAATGAAGCGACCTCGACAGGGATCGTCACCAAACCAAGGTGGTTTTGTAGACCATGAATAGGACAGTCAGGGAGAACACCCTCACAATCATTCTCCGAACTATGTTGTAAAAGACTTAAACGCATGTAAAAATTATGGTTTTATGCACACAAATATTGTGAATAAACATTTCCCAAAGTCTGATAAAATACAAGATTTTCATATGATTGTAGATGATGATCCTGTTGTTGTAGATGAATCAATTAATTTTGCATTTAATAATGTCAATAATGAAGTTGTGTTAGTAAATAATACTAGTACTTTATCTATTGATACATGTATATATATTAATGATTTAAGTAATGAATCTGAAATATCTAATGATAGAATCTCAAAAATATTTTCTAATCCCACTGCCACCAATATAACATGTACCAGTGGCTATAATGTTGTTAACTGTATCGAGAGCAATATAAATAAAAATGTAACTTGTAACTCAGAAAAATATTCAAAAGAAATTTATGTATTATCAGATTATCTTGATGTAGTTGAAATAGAAAGTATAAATTTTGATATCATTTATAATTTTTATTATGAAACTTGTATAAAAACGAAAGATTATCATTGTAACAATACATTAGACTCGTCTAAACATGTATCATCGTGTCAAAGTAATATATCTTATAGGACTGAATCGTTAAACTCATCTTTGTACTCAAATCCGGTCAATAATCACGATATAAAATTACTCTTTCTGAATTGTTGTGGTTTCAAATCTAAACTTAAATACCCTGAATTCGAAAATCTAATTAGGTCAAATGATTTTGTTTGTTTTGTAGAAACAAAAACCGATATATATGTTCGATTCAATCGATTTACCAGGTTATGTATTCAAATCTAAACATCGAAAAAATGTAGCACGTAGGAGATCAGGTGGTATACTATCTATAGGATTTAGAGAGAATTTAGTGAACCATGTCCAGATATTAGAAAATGAATGTGAGTTTGTATTATGGGTTAAAATTGACGGAAAAGTATTCAATTTAGAACAACCAGTTATATTCGGGACAATATATATACCACTAGAATATGCTAGATATTCTTCAGACGAAGCCTTTAACCAAATTGAACATGAATTACATTCTTTTTCTACTAATTCTAAATATGTTGGCTTAATTGGTGGTTTTAATTCAAGAACCGGAGAAGATGATGATTATGTAAATGTTAATTTTGAACATGGTGACAATAACATAGATGAGTTTATCGAAAATCATGCTGATATTTTAGAAAACCTAAACATACCACTAAAACGTAAAAATATTGATAAAACTAAAAATAAATATGGAAATATGTTGCTTAATTTTTGTAAAGCAAACCAGTTGTTTATTGTAAATAGTCGAATTGGTGATGACAAAGGTATTGGTAGATTAACATGTAGAAATTCTAGTACTGTAGATTATTGTATTAGTAGCCCATATTTTTTAAAATCGTTTGTAAACTTCACTGTACAAGATTTTAATAGTCTTTTTTCTGACGTCCACTGTCCGCTTGCTATTTCATTTTCATGCAACTCAGTCAAAGATAAAAATAATCAGAAAAGTATAGAGAACAACTGTGTAGCCATAATCAGGAAATGGCATGTAAACAAGCAATTAGATTTCCAAAACAATATAGAATCTTCTAAACTTACCGAACTTTCAGATAAATTAGAAAATCTATCACAAGGAAGAATTAACCCAAATATAATAGATTCGTTAACAGGGGACTTATGTAATTTTTGATAACGTCTGCCAGGAAAACCCTAGGGTCAAATTCAGGTAAAAACCATAAGGAAAAACTGTTTTTAAGTAAACCATGGTTTGACTTAGACTGTAAATTCGCCCGAAAAAATTATAGGAAAATAAAGAGACGATTCAGATCTAGAAAGACCGACTTATTACATTCAGAGCTACGCAACGGTGAAAAGAAATATAAAAACCTTTTAAATAAAAAATTTAAAGATTATTCTCAAAACATGACAAAAAATCTAGATGAATTACATTCGAAAAACCCAAAGGATTTTTGGAAATTATTAAATAAAGGGGAAAGAAAAAATCAACCTGATATTGGCATAGACAAACTTTTCGACTTTTTCAAAGATTTAAATTCCGATTCTGAAGGTAACGTTTACGAAGGTCAACTAGATATTGATGAAGGAACTTTAGAGCAAATTAATAGCCATATTAATTTACCAATAACAAAAGACGAAATTTTCAAATGTGTCCGAAAACTTAAAAATGAAAAAGCAAGCGGTGAAGATGAAATAATAAACGAGTATATCAAAAGTACCGTGAACCAGTTTATTAATGTTTATGAAAAATTATTTAATGTTGTATTTGATAATGGCATTATGCCTAGCAGTTGGTTAATTGGAATGATAAAACCTATCTATAAAAATAAAGGCGATAAATTTGACCCCCAAAATTATCGACCGATTACAATTGTAAGTTGCCTCGGTAAACTTTTCACTGCAATACTGAATGAGAGATTAACTGAATTTTCTGAATCTTTTTCTGTTTTAAATGAAAACCAATCTGGCTTTCGCCAAGGATATTCCACTTCAGATAATATGTTCACCTTACAATCTTTTTTTGAAATTCTAAAATGTAAAAAGAAAAAAATGTACTGCGCATTCGTTGATTTTATGAAGGCCTTTGATACTGTTTGGCGAGCTGGTTTATGGCATAAAATGTTACTAAACAATATTAATGGGAAAATGTACGATGTTATTTTTAATATGTATTGTAATATAAAATCATGTATTGTGTTTAATAAGTGCAAATCAGACTATTTTGCATGTGACAATGGAGTTAGACAGGGAGAAAATTTACCACCGTTTTTATTTTCCTTATTCTTAAATGACTTAGAAACTTTTCTAGAAGCAAAAAATGTTACAGGCTTAGAATCAATCTCAGGTGATCTCGAAAACCAGTTAAATATTTATTTGAATTTATTTATAATACTATATGCTGATGATACGGTTATATTATCAGAATCTGAGAGTGATTTACAGGCACAGCTCGATGCTTTTCATGAATACTGTTTAACCTGGAAGCTGAAAGTTAACATTGATAAAACTAAAATTGTGATATATGTGGGAGTGGTCGTACACCTCAAAATTTATCTTTTAAATGTAATGGCTCCGAAATTGAAGTAGTCAAAAACTTCAATTATCTCGATATTATTTTTTAGCAAAACTGGCAATTTCAATCTGGCAAAAAAACGTTTAGTGGATAAAGCAGTTGTTTCTATGTATGAAGTACTGAAATTGGGAAGAAAACACAACTTGTCTATAAAATGTCTATTGAGTCTTTTCGATAAAATGGTTAAACCAATTTTAATTTATGGCTGCGAAATATGGGGATTTGGAAACAATGACGTGTTAGAAAAAGTACACTTAAAATTTTGTAAAATGATTCTGAACCTCAAGACGTCTACTCCGAATTATATGATATATGGTGAATTAGGTAGATATCCGGTCGAAATCGACATTAAAATTAGAATTATTTCTTTTTGGGCAAAAATTATTTGTGGAAAACAATCAAAAATATCATGCATTATATATAGTTTATCACACCTTTTGTATTCGCAACAAAATTTCGATATTAAATGGATAAAATTCTTGGAAAAAATATTAAACGAAACTGGTTTTTCCAATATATGGCAAACGCCAACTTTCAAAAGGCTAAAACAAAGTATAAAACAAACATTGTTAGACCAGTTTTTACAGGATTGGAATTCGTCAGTCCATAATTCCCCTAAAGCATTTAATTATAGAATTTTCAAAACTGATTTTAAATTTGAAGAATATTTTAATATTTTAGATGAACATAATTCCCTTCTTTTATGTAAATTTAGAACTACAATTCATAAATTGCCCATAGAAAAGGGAAGATGGAGTAATATTCCTAGGGAAAATCGCTATTGCGAACTTTGTCAAAAGAATCAAATTGGAGACGAATATCATTACATATTTGAATGTACTAATTTAAGCGAAAAGCGTACTCCACTACTTCCAAAACATCTAATTGAACGTCCCAATATAATAAAATTCAAAAATTTAATGACTAGTAAACGGAAACTAATCCTGCAAAAACTATGTAAATTCCTTAGATATATAAATATGATAGTTTGTCCTCCCGGCTAATTCCATCTGTCGATTTACTGTATTTGTATATATTGTATATAGTTTAATATGTTCATTTATCTGTAACTTCTCTGTATATGTGCTATGCACTGTCAGTTTGAGAAATAAAGATATAGTAACTCCAAGCTATAACGCAAATTGTTATATAAACCGCCATTAGGCATATTTATCATTAATCCTGTCTAGCAGTCTTTTTTAATTACTCTGTTTGATTTTTGTATTATTGTTATTATTGTGATATTCAGTTTTGTTGTTGACCGTTGAAATATACGGCTGTAAATAAAATATGGAAAACGTCTAGCGATTTTGAATCTTTGTTGCGACCAATAGCTAGTTCCCCAGAAATACGTTCGTGTGATATCGGGTAGCAAAAGCTCCGGTCATACAATTTACGTATGATATTATGAAAATTTGCAACTGCAGTTAGTATAAAACATCGAAAATTGGAAACTTTTAGTAAAAACAAAAAATTCAATTCCGACAGCCTGTATGCCTTTAATAACCAATCATAATTAGATTATTTATACCATGACTATTTTTTAATTTTACAATTACATCTGCTACATTCATTGTGCAGCAGCTCGATCAGAAGGATGTCATATATAACTTCTGTGAGAGATAAAATATACATTACTTCTCTTGTTAGATACTGTATTTTCTAATACAAATGTATAGATATTCTATTAATTACACAAATTAAAATGTCTACTATAAACATTTACACTTTTTAAATAAGAGAATATTGTAATAAAAAAAAACTTAGAGAGAAAACCGATTTACTGTTTGTTTTCACCATATCATTGTTTTAAGATATATTGACGTCTGGTGAAAGATGCAAAAGTAACCTTGTACTTTTTTGCTTGCCAGTTTACAATCTTTAGCTGCTTTGGTTATTTGAAAATATGAAAATACTTGTGCTTTTAGTAAGCCTAAATAGTTATGTTCTGTAGCAGTATCTATTTTCTTTCCATTGTCTGTAAAATATATTGAGACAACGAATCGCTAAGCAGGATAACAAGATAAGAAAGATCGAAATCAAGATAACATAGACAAGAAAAAAAAAAAGAAGTGTGTCCCTTTTGAGCTTCCTTAAAAAAATGATATTGCTTGTTTAAGTCAAGATTGTCTGCATCAGAATTTCCTTGAACCAATCAATCAGCTCCTGAGAAAAATGTAAATGCAGATGATTTCTTCTTCTTCCAATACGGAGTTGAACTCTGACTCATTGTTGAGTGTTTAATAAACTCCAGCTCGATAAAACTGGAGGCTCTCTTGCGATAAAATCCAAACTGTATGATACATATTTACATATTTACACGTAGGTTGACTGGATTTAGTGCTGTAGTGGTTGGGAACAGGGCCCACCAGCTATTCAGGTCCTGAACTCCTCCAAAGTTGGTGCTGCAGTCACTGTCTCTGAAAGGTGGTTCCACTCTCTAACTGATCGTGGGAAGAATGAGTTGTTATAGACTTCCTTGGTGGTTCTGTGTTGTCTGTATCTGTGTCCCCCTCTTGTTCTGCAGTCTCCTGGTGTATAATACACGTCTGGGTCGATGTCCACCAGTTTGTGTCGGATCTTGTAGCACATTATCAGTCGATGTTGAGCTCTCCTGTCCTGTAGTGATTCCCATTCAAGTTGTTCGAGGAGAGAGGTAACACATCCTGGGGAGGTATCTGTGTATTGGTTGAAGACAAAGCGGGCTGCTCTTCGCTGTACTTGTTCGATTTCTTTTATAAGTGTAGATTGATGTGGGTCCCATACAGATGTTGCATACTCGATCGATGGTCTGATCAGAGTACAGTAGGCTGACGCTTTGACTGATGGTATACAGCGGCCCAAGTTCCTTCGAAGAAAGCATAGAGTTCTTGTTACTTTTCCGATGGTGCTGGAAATATGCTTTGTCCATTGTAGGTCATGGCTGATGGTAACGCACAGGTATTTCCCACTGTCTACAACTTCTAGCAGGTGTCCGTGTAGTTGGTGCTGTGCTTGCAGGGGTTGACGCTTATTGGTGATTCTGATGACGATACACTTCTCTGGGTGGAAGCACATCTGCCACTTTTGTTCCCGGGCTTTAAGAGAGGTGAGGTCATTCTGGAGTTTAGAGGCGTCATCCTTATTCCTGATCTCTCTGTAGACAAGGCAGTCGTCTGCAAACAGCCTGGCATCTGATGTTGTACAGTCAGGTACTAGTATGTCGTTTATGTAGACCAAGAACAGAAGAGGGCCTAGTACAGTTCCCTGGGGTACTCCAGATAACACATCCAGTGGGTTTGATGATTGTCCTTCGAGTACAACTGACTGGGTTCTGTTGCTAAGAAAGTCCATTATCCACTCCAGGGCTCTACCTCTAACTCCATAGTTTGCCACTTTCAGAAGGAGACGCTGGTGGGACACCTTGTCGAATGCCTTCGAGAAATCAAGAAGAATGATTCAGTTTGGAACCCCTGGTCTATGTTTCTGGCGATCTTGTCTAAGGTCAAGATAAGTTGTGTCTCGCATGAACGTCTAGTTCTGAAACCATGTTGTTCTTCACAGAGAATGTTGTGCTCATCGAAATGGTCCATAACTGTGCTGTGCATTACATGTTCCAAGAGTTTACAGGCTATAGATGTTAGGGATACTGGACGGTAATTTGCTGGTTGGTGTTTCTCGTCTTTTTATATATTGGCACTATGTTTGCTGATCGCCATTCATCTGGTATTCTTCCTTGGTCTAGGGATAGCTGGAACACCCTAGTCAAATATGGTGCTATGATGTCTGCTGCACTTTTAAGGATGAAGGCTGGAACTTCATCTGGTCCTGTGGCCTTGAATGGTCGAAGTCCTTTAAGCAGTTTGAAAATGCCTCTTTCATTTACCGTGATGTTGTCCATTGGTGGAAAAGGACTAGTTCCTAAGTCAGGTAGGTTTTGGAGGTCTTCCTTCGTATAGACTGACTGAAATTGTTGGTTTAGTATTGAGGCCTTATTTGTGGTGTCGCTGTGGAGGAATCCATCTTTGGATTTAAGTGTGACTATCTGGGATGAGTCTTGTTTCCTGCTCTTTACATACATGTATGACCAGAATTTGTTTTGGATTTTTCTGTAGGTCCTCACTGACAATATCTTCCATGTATCGGTTATGTGTTCGTCTAGATTCTCTCTGAAGTTCAGCTTTAATGGCTCCAGCGTCTCATGTCTCGTGGTTTTCCACTTCGTTTAGCTTTGGTATATGCTTTCTGTTTCTTATTTGTTAGTCTGCAGAGGTCAGAAGTCATCCATGGATGAGTATGTTTGGCTAAGGTTTGTCTTGTTGGTACATTCTGGTTGATAGCTTCTAAGATGATCTCTTTTACCTTCCTCCACGTGGTATTGATGTTCTCATACATTGTAGTTGGTGGATTTGAAGTTGAAGAGTTATTCTGATAGATAGTTGTTAATGCCAGAGATTTCTGATTTCTTGTGATTAATTATTGCACCTATAAACATTTTGAACACGAAACAAAAAGGATAAATGAAACTGACTGAAATCCATCGTTGTCTCAAATTCTGAGGACGTTTGAGTGTATACTTTATTTCTGTTTTGTCGGTCTTTAGATGCACCCCACTTTCATTAATAGCGTACTTCCGGTAAATCGACCATATCTTTTAAGCTTTATTCTGTGTAATTATTATATCTATATTTAAGATTATATATCTGGTGTCATTCAATCGTATTTTATTTCTATTGAGTAAGTTTAATGTTAATGAAGATCCACATCATTCACATATATATGTATTGTTTTTGCTAAAGAAATCGCCAAACCATGGCATGTGCGATGTGGCCATTGTCCCATTTGGGGGGATGTGCCTCAAAGATTTGCTCCCGCACTGGCACGAGACGATATATCAATAAAAATCCCACACAGTCAATGTTAAGAAATGTAAATTTGTAATACCAAGTGCAGACTCAATCTCAAATGTAAAGAAAAGGTTTTTTTTTCGTAAACTTTTCACTTTTATTTTTATCCTCTCGTCCGTTAAAATCGGTCAACACCTAAGGTCGATCACCATTTTAGAATGCGCTGTTACGTGAGTTCAGATGTCGATGACGTCATTTAGCTTGCAAGCGGGGTCCAAAAATAGATAATCGATTTACTTTCACTTTGATCAAGACAACAATGAGATTTAAACAGACAAGAAAATATTTCTATAGGTTTTGATGCCAAAATGGTGCCATTTTACTACCATCATTTTGACTTAATAATCAGTCAAATATTTCCAGAAAAACACAGTCTGTAGTGGATAATTTGCATATCCTGTGTTTGTTTACATTCCACTGCACATCTTGACCTATATTTACAACTCTATTAGGCAACGGCAATTGTATTGTTTTCGTTTTGAACAGGGTTGGCAAAATGCCGGCATTTATGAGTATTTTCCATGCCGGTGGTATTTACCGGGAAATACTGGTAAATACCGGCATTTACTGGTCGATTGAATTGACCACCCTGGAATTAATGACTGGTCAACATTCAATTAGAACATTTCAATAATGCTGATTTATTACTATATAGTTTAACATTTAGTATAAGAGTCATTCCATACAAAAGGGGATAAGTATGACCACCAATGTTTGTGATAAGTTTGTAGCCAAGTAAAGAGATCTATATTATTGACTTATTATTATTTATTCCTTATTTACACTGAACAAATATAAAACATTAAAAGTGTGCAGTTTGGTATGAATTTCACTTGTTTATTTAATAATTATCAGAGTACTAGTGCATTATTTTGCTTCCAAAATTGTGACATAAATGTCAGNTGCCATTGTCAATATTTCGTATGTCAAACTCTTAGATATAATAACAATATAACATAATCTAACTTTTTTTAACAGCTTAATTTGATCTAAATTAGATTAATTTCAATTATTGCTGGTCTTTATAACTATCCCAAGTACACAATTATTATCAAAAGATCATTTATTTTGTCAACATCACATCTGTGACACACTTAGGACTACCTATTAAATTGTTCATAGCTCTTTCATTTCCAAAGAAGTTATCTTTTCTTATATCTCAGGTGAAACTAGAGATTCTCCTGTTAAACAACATGGAAAGAAAATTCAATTTAAGGTTTTTTGAAATTTTATTGATCATGTCACACTTTTATCCTCTTTTTCATGGAATGACTCATAAGCCCATTTGTTAAATACTCTGTAAATTTTAATAGAAATGTATTATATTAGAATAAAACTAAGAAAATTAGTTGGGAACTAATAATCTGTTTCGTACTTGCCAAAGTACTCGTCAGGTCATGGTTGAAGCCATACTTTATCTCAAACCATACCTACAGTTCGCTCAACGCGAATGGATTCTCTATTGTTTTCCCCCGATTTCGGTGAATATCGGTGTCCCGCTGTTAATTTCAGATTTTGCTCCCAAAATCCTCCCAAGCTGGTCCACCCAACACTGCGTGGTTTATGGTCGTCTAGAGTAATAAAAATGTTTAAATGCCTCCGGTAATTAATCTGATTAGGATGTTACACATGTTACATGACCATCTATTGCGTTATTTATCCAAACCAGTAGCACTCTTACAACTTTAAAATGACGAAATTTTACCTTTTGCGCTCGTGCGATTTTTTGTGTAATACACAAAAGAATTTCAAAACCTGAACACACACGATTGATGCATTTATTTTCTAGTGCCTTTCACATTGTAATGGCATTTTTTGATAATTTAGGGCGTTGGTATCATCTGCAGAAGCTCCAAAACTCAACTCATCTCGACGGGGTACTGACAAATGGTCAATGTCCATACCCCTATACGAGATAGTAATTCCGAGAATGTTACTATTTTTATCACAAGGGAAATCCCGCGGAATAGTCAGCATTTTAAATAAAAAATTTAAGTCAACACAAAATATTTTAGCCTGCTGAAAAAAGACAATAATTTCATCACAAATTTTTATTAGCACCGGATTCGAAAATATTGTTCTGACTAAGCCCATGCCTAATGGGGTACTGGCAATTGACAAATGTCCATACCCCTATGGGAGATATTGATTCCGAGAATTTTACTGTTTTTAGCAAAAGGGAAAACACGCGGAACCAGGGAAATATTATAGTTTGCCGAAGATGACAAATGTTTTTTACTGATGACAAATATTATAAATAGTCACACAAACGGCAATTATGCTTACCTGAGTTATTGATTTTTAATAACACCTGTCTGTATCCCGTGGAGAAAGCGGCATAGATCAATGGGATTAAAACCATAAATTTTACCGCGCACCACCGATTCAGGTGAGAAACCCTGCTGATTTATGACCAAATGCTCCAAAGATACACCGAGATTTTTTTGGTGGATATCGGTGTATTTCAGTTTTACACCAAGAAATTCCACAGATTTTGGAGTGGGAGAATCCATTCGCGTTGAGCTAACTGTAGGATTCCCCTTGTTACTTTTACCCAGACAGTTTATTGCAAATTTTATAACTTTTCAATAGAACAGGAAATCATTTACAACATTTTATTGTTTCTATCCTGTCCCTGTATATCCAGAATGTCCCCTTGAATAAACAATCTCTTGAAAGTTGTTGTTTTAATAATTAAGACCCTAATTAAGTGTCAATGACCAGAGGCCAAGGTGAACTTTTCCCTGTATTTTGTTACCTGTATTGTCAGATTGATAAATGTCAAACAAAGACAAATTATCAATAATTAAAAGATTTTACATGCTTTTTTTTTAAGTATGTTTCAAGATATTTCATGTATTTAAAATTGTAAAATATTTTATACTATTTGTACTATATGGTGATAAACTGATACTAACATTTATAAGTGAATTAGTATTATTGTATATATTATTATAAGTAAATTTAGTTTAGATATATGCAGTATTTTAATCCTCAAAAGTTCAATCGACCAGTATTTGCCACTTGAGGAGTATTTGCCAGGCCGGTATTTACCTGTAAATTTTACCGGTAAATACCGGGGGTGGAATTTACCCCCAACCCTGGTTTTGAAATTAAGTAATTCCTTAAACAATTTTCAGATTTTTAGCAGGAATTTGTGGGAAATAAATATGATTTAATATAAATTACGTGGAATTGGACATGGATAAAATTGTTACGGTCACAGGTGGATAAAATCCGTTATTTCTCATTTTCGGAACGTAGGTACCTATAATGACTATATGCAATTGTAGTATACTGTAACTGTATGCCGCAGAGTTCAGTCATAGGTTGAAACTGTGTTAAATAAAAACTACTCACCAATGGCATGAAACTAAAGTGCATCCTGGAGATTATGAATCCTTGTGAAACTTAAATTCCACAATGACATATCCTTCATTTGAATGTATATCTAGGTTTTATTCTTGTGTTATTTAAGGGGTCTTGATTTAAGGGGTCAGACGTATAATCTGATGTTCCAATAGTCCGACAGACCAAGTACATTTAATATGAAAATAAAATATCTGTTCTTTATAAGAAATATTCGTTTAATCAAGTTTTGTTAACTGTGAAAGCAAGATCAGGGCTCACGTTGGAGGGCGATTCGGGCGAAGAAGTCGCCTTGTGAAGGTTGACTTCGTTTTCTCGTTGGTCAAAAGAGTAATCTCGTTGAGATTAGGATTCCGAAATTTTTTTTGTCTGTATCTTCATCCTAATCTCGTTTCAAGCCCTATCAAGGGTATTCTGGAAATTTTAAATTTGACCCCCCGGTGCATTCCTTTCAACAATCTTGGACAACATGCTTCCCCTGGGTCCAATGGGTGAACACAGAAGTTTTCTCCAAGCTTGGGCTAGTACTTGAATCTGTCGGGCAGCGGGGCTAGCGAAAAATCATCTCCAACTAGCCCAGGGCTAGTTACAATGTAGGTGTGAAAGAAAATTTAAACCCTTGACATTACAATATATTACAATTACATGTTGTATACAGAAAAGAGGGAGGAATGAAACAACATGCACAACAGCTGTTGACTGCCACTGTAATTGTATAGAGAATTGGTTAGGGATGATAGGAGAAAACATATGTATAACAACTGTTGACTGCCACTGTAATTATACAATGTACCCCCACTCGTAGAGAGGGGGCTATATTACAATCACCTTGTCCGTTTGTCCGTCCGTTCTCACTTTCGTAACAGATATCTCGGCTTCTACTGGAAGAAATGATTTGATATATGGCTTTGGCATGGTGACTTGTACCGTGTCTTCCCTTTCCAGGTTTACCGCACATCTACTTGCTGTTTACAGTGCGACTTAGAATTGTTCATGAAAACTTTTGTAACAGTTATCTCAGCTTCTACTGGAAGAAATGATTTTATATTTGATATATGGCTTTGTCATGGTGACTTGTACGGTGTCTCTCCTTTCCAGGTTTACCGCACATCTACTTCCTGTTTACCGTGCGACTTACAAATGAACGAGTGGGGGTATTCTTAGCACGACGTAGCGTGCAGCATCTTGTTTTATAGAGAATTGGTTAGGGATGATGGGAGAAAACATGTATAACAACTTGACTGCCACTGTAATTGTATAGAGAATTGGTTAGGGATGATAGGAGAAAACATGCACAACAACAGTTACTGTTGACTGCCACTGTAATTGTATAGAGAATTGGTTAGGGATGATGGGAGACAACATGCACAACAACTGTTGACTGCCACTGTAAATGTATGGAGAATTGATTAGGGATGATAGAATTAGCCTCATGTCTGGTAGAAGCTACAATGAGCATATTTGTTTTCGAATCTACAAAAGGGAAGGGTCTTTAATGTAGAAGGAACGTGGCCCTCTCCGATGCATGGCACCCACTATGAATGATACATGGTCAGGTTCTCTAACCCCCCGATTGATCAAAGGACATCCTCTATCCACCCCGTAGGATGATGCTGGTAATCTCTTTGTGTTGAGAGGCGAACAGCTAAGCATAGAACTCCCTAAGTCTATGACCTGTCGCTAATAACATTTACATTAAACTTCTAACAAGAGGTTCCTAACCGATCCCCCCTTCTAGAAATATACCCAACTAAAATGGGATGAGAAAGAAAATATAATTATTTGAATGGCTTAATCATTGTTACTATTTATATTTTAGGCTAGACTATGTCACAGTTTACAGCAACAAAGAATCCACCGTGGGCAAGACCACAATCAGGTTAGTGTCTACAGTCATTCCCAAAGTCCATCAGACATGTGGCAATGTCCAGTAAAAGGTTGTTCATTACTGGACCAAATGACCAGTAGGAATCTGAGCACCTCCTCTGTGGAGTATGTGAATGTCCTGTAAACTTGATGTGGTGTCCTGTAATTTGTACTTCTTTACTGGACAGAATGTCCATTCAACTTCAATTTACCTTTGTAAACACTAGTGAAGAAGGCATTACCGGTATTGATCTTTATTATGAAAATCCTGTTAAAATATAGAAAAGGTTAAAAACTGATGCTTGTTTGTTTATATGATGTACATTGATTATGTCATTAAAGGGATGCTGTTAAAGGTACATTGTGTAACCATTTACCTGTGACTTCTTATTACTATATCAATAATCAATGGAAACACAAATATTATTCTACATAGGTGTCGTAGATAGAATCTAATTACTTTATAATTCAAAATAGAATCTAATTACTTTATAATTCAAAATAGAATCTAATCAAAGTCAATTAAGCATAGAATCTAATTGAACTTAATTAAACATAAAATTTGATTAATCATTGGGTTATTTGAACTTCATAATTAAATATTAAAACTGGAGAATAGAATGTTTATGGATGAAAGTGACATGTGTTGTTATTGTACTAAAACAATCGATGGACAAAAGAAAACAATCGACCTTCTGTAATTCATGGACAAAAGTTTTGACATGATGTTTTATTGATTATTTCACGCCACAAGACAAAATCACAAACCATATTAAAACTGCCACAATGGTGTAATGATTAGCATACTGGCCTATAGTATGCTACAAAGATCATGGGTTCAATTCCAGATCTGAACAAATATAATTGGTAGTTGCTTCTCTGCTAAGCATGCACTATTTAATTAAGGAGTAAGAATGAAGACTGATTGGCTCAGAATATGGAGAATGTGCCGGGGTGCAGTGATTTTTTTACCCGAGGACTGTTGTTTTAGTGAGTTGGCACCAAAAAATCAAACTCACCTGTTGGTCTAGTACAAAGTAGATATCATCATCATCAAATCAAAAAGTAACTTGTTCTCGCTATGACATACTCATCATATAGCTAACAAATTGGTCACTTGGTGTCAAACGACGATCATCTTTCCCTCACTCACTAACCTTATTCCTCATGTACACTGATTGCCTTCGCAGGTTTAATCCCAATACTATTATAATTATCTTGGAAATTATTTAACTGAAATTGGATGAATATATTAAACAGGAAATCAAAATGCTTATATAATACAATCAATTGCTGAAATACTGCTCGCTGGACGTTAATTATAGATTAATACATGGCCTTTTTCATATTGCCCTTGTTATCAGCACAAGACCTTGATATTGGCCCCGAGGGGCTTTAGGCTGATGACAAGGGCAATATCAAAAAGACCATGTATTAATCTATTGATCACATATTTTGCCAGGACAGATAACATGTGATTGCCCTTCACAAGAGGGCAGATGACATGTTATTGCCCCGGAGTCAAATAACACGCCGCAAATTATGCTTTTATTACACATGCAAATTCGGCGTTATTTCAATAAAATATGTGATAAGTACCGGTATAGCTAAAATTAAAATAAGACTTGACATGTGAAAACAATGCATTTTCTTTAACAGATAAATGGTCTGCTGTGTTTTATTATAGGTTTTGCTTGGATTATAAATGTTTTACAGCTTTTGTCTGTTCAAGTACATGCAGTTGTTTCTATTTCAGTTGCTTCTGATATGATACCAGCAAGTGTAGCTACACCATTGTCAGTTACTAACACATTGGCACAACAACAGGCAGCATCCAACATGATGGCCCAACAACCTGGGATAGGTTCACAGACTGTGTATAGTATAGGATCATCAACTCCAAACCTACAGCCTCCCCAGTATACCACTCAACAACAACCTCCTCAGTTTACAACCCAACAACAGCCACCACAATATGCTACACAACAAATATCTATTGGATTACAGGTAGATACAGTGTATACAAAGCAATAACAGCCCCTTCAGTTTATTGTACAGTAGCCCCTCTCTTAAATGCCACTCTAAACAAAGGTCACCCTTCTTATAAGACCACTATCATTGTAGAAAGGGTGGTCTTATAAGAGAGGGACTACTAAACAAAGGTCACCCTTCTAATAAGACCACTATCATTGTAGAAAGGGTGGTCTTATAAGAGAGGGACGACTCTATAATATACAGTACACAACACACTTATAAATTGTTCCATAAATCAATCTGGTAACATGAAATGCCAATCAGATTTAAATGTGGAATGTTGAAAAATCAACAGTCTCAAAACTACAAAATGACAGAATCATACATTTTGACCAGAAGTTAGTACTGGCAGTGCCGGGTTTACTCATAGGCACGATAGGCTAAAGCCTAGGGCCTCCAGCAAAGGTGTATAATATTTTTATCACTGTTATTAGACTTTCACACTTATGCTGTCATAACATACTGTACTTTCTAAACAACCCTTCAGTAATTAAGTACTGGCTATTGAAATGTTCAGTGATTTCAACTTTAATTTCATGTATCCTTCTTTTTCAATGAGTTAGCATGATAAAAATCCAGCTCTGCAGTTATGTCTAGTACCAAGCAGATATTATTATCAATACAACAACTATCATTCCCTCACTATTTTCTTCATTACAGCAACAAGCAGCCATGCAGCAGCAGGTTCAACCAACGATTATCCCACAGCCTGGGATAGCCATACCAACGACCTTAGCTACATCACAGCAGATGACCCCAGTCAGCTACCCCAACCCCAGGGTACTACAACAACAAAATACTTCACCAAAACAGAGAGTTTTTACTGGTACCGTTACTAAGTTACATGATAATTTTGGTTTTGTTGACGAAGATGTTTTCTTCCAAACAAGGTACTCTTACTTAGTTACATAAAGAATTTATTTTTTTTACCAGGATACAGGGGAGTGTTAAGGTTAGAGTTATGGTGTTTAACATCACTTTCAACACTATTTCAGTTATATTGTCGCAGTCAGTTTTATTGGTGGAGGAAACCAGAGTAACCGGAGAAAACCACAGATTTGTTGCAAGTCACTGACAAACTTTATCACCTAATATTGTATTGAGTACACCTCGCCATGAGCGGGATTTGAACTCACAACTTCAGTTGTGATAGGCACAGATTACAAAGGTAGTTGTAAATGCAACTTCAATGTGATCACAACCAGGACGGTCCCTACCAAGATATGTAAATGAACATGAGAGATTATACAGATTAAAGTAAAGGTACAGCACTCCTATCACTGTACTACATTTCACTCTCACAGTAGTAGAGATTATACAGATTAAAGTAAAGGTACAGCACTCCTATCACTGTACTACATTTCACTCTCACAGTAGTAGAGATTATACAAGTAAAGGTACAGCACTCCTATCACTGTACTACATTTCACTCTCACAGTAGTTGGAAATTCTTCTACCAATGTAATGCCTATCAACACTACCATTTTGTGCATATTTACTTTTCAGATTTACTTTGCTTTCATATTCTAGAGATCATTAAGATGGCCTATGTATTTAATTGATCATACTTTCCTACAGTAGTTACTTATAAGACAGGCCTTTCAATAAGGGGCAGTACCAGGTACTTCTACCTGCCTAAAATGGTCTCTGGTACCTCCTGATTTGAAAGAGTGTTGTATAAGGTATTCATGAAAATTGTCTAAATTTTACAAAAAGTACCACCTGTAAATTGTGAAGTACTGGTAGACTTGAAAATATTGAAAGCCCTGTAAGACCCTCTTTATTAAACCTGACATTTTATTCTTCAGTTGTGTTAAGGGGAACATTCCTAAAGTAGGAGAGAGAGTGTTAGTAGAAGCCACATATAACCCTAACATGCCATTTAAATGGAATGCTACAAGAATACAGCTCTTACCCAATCAGGTACTGTTGTACATTATATATCAATGGAATCAACCATCGGTGGTGTTATGGCTAGCGTGCTCGCCTTGAGTATGGTAAATCGTGGAATTGAGTCCCGATCGGGTCAAACCAAAGACTATAAACTTGATATGTGTTACTTCTCCGCTAGGCACACAGCATTAAGGAGAACAAGCAAAGACTGGTTGGCTTAGAATCAGGATAATGTGTCTGAGTGGAGCGACATGTCTACCCATGGACTATTGTTTCAGTGAGCTAGCACTATCAAAATCAACAAATGTGTTGATCTAGTACAAGGCGGGCGTCTTCATCATTATTTCATTGAAATGTAACTTGTTCTTGCCATGATATGGCTGAAAAATTGCTGACTTGGAGTAAAGCACAAATCACTTACTCAAGTTGCTGGGAAGTTTGTAAAGTTTGTGAAATTCATCCATTTCTGAGATATTGACAAAACAAAACAATTTTTTCCCAGTTTGATTTGTTAGATATATTTGATGTATGAAAAATGTGTAAAGATGGAATTTATTTTGTGTCGTTTCATTTGGAGAAATTGAATACATGTAAAGATTATAACTTTTATAATGATAATATTATTTAGAAGTCAGTAAAAGTAAATCTATCAGAAACTTACATTTTTTTGTAAATTTTAGAGAACATGAAGATATAATTACATTTATTAACCTTTTTTTTTTTTATACATATTTCAGAATTCTAATATGTCTGGAGGAAAACTTAATGTAATGGGTCAATCAATGCCACCATCATTAATGGGAGATAATCCTGGTAAGTTATAAACTATCTCATCAGCTAGTATTCATCAGCCATCTTGTTTTTTTTCTGATTGATTGATTGATTTTTTCTTATATATATTTTAATTGGTTTTTACATTTTGATAAACAAATAATGTTTAAGAAATATATAAAATTGTAATAAAACTTTCATTCATCATTCACTATGAAATATTGGCAGACGATGTAAGTCAACATTGTTTTCATATTTAACTCAAATATAGCTTAACAAAAACAGAGAATTTTTACTGAAAATATTGAGGCAAAATTAACGTAGCGATGTGAATGGTCATATAAAAAATACCATATTTTGGACAAATGAATCATGTGACACAGGGTATAGATTGGAATTTCTGTTAAAATTGAATTCCAAAACTTCCAAAAATAAAACACAAAAAAGTAATACTGTATTTTTATGATTTCAATGCAGTAACTTTTATTTTATTTGACTGATTTCCTTCTGTAAATTAACACTATGATCTTTGGCACAGAAAAAAGACTGGATTGATTTTGAGATTTCCAGCCATACCCATTTCCCCAAGCCAAAAATGGTGTTTCTTGTGCTTTTGATATTTTGTTTTCAAATTATGTTTCTTATAGAATCCTCTATTAAACATGCCAACAGATTTTGTATGGTTCTAACCATTTACAAGACATAACAAGTCTGATTTGAAAGTAAAGTGATTCTTCTTTTGATCTTTAATACAATAAGTTAGTTGTATTTTAGTTATAGGATCAAGACCATTTACTTCAAGGAAAGGAGAAAGATTTAGAGATAGAGAAAGAAAAGGCTTCAACGACATTAAAAGAGAACCAAGAGAAAGAATGGAGAGACCAATGCCTCCTCCAAAGAAACGTTCACGTTCACGATCTCCTTCTAAGCGACCAGAAGGTGGCCGTAGTCCACCAAGAAGAAGAATGAGAGTGGTACCCAGATATGTAGTACAGATTCCAAAGTTGTCATTTAATTTGTATGTTTTACAAGATATATAGCATTCTGCACATCCACTTTTCAATTAACATTTAAAGTTTTCCTCTTTCTACAGCTAAACCTGTTGTTAAATACAAATTATAAGAGGTTTAAGCTACCAAGTATTCTCCATATACAATTTAGGAATATCAGAACATGTACATTTCTCTACCAAGATCCTCTTGAAATATGGATTAACATATAACATTATCATTTGTATTTAACAGTCTGCAGTACTAATGTGAATCTCTGTATTTGTGGTAAATAGGAATCAACCAGGAAGACAACTTGGTCAGGGAGGCAACTTTCTATCCATAAATATTCCATTTCTTGTTTCTGTAAAAGTAAATTTTTTGTGATAATGATCCAGATTTTGACATTTTTATAAATTCTTCTGTTCACATTATTGAGAAAATAAGCTTATGCGTTTAACATTAAAAATTGATAATTTACATTTCAGGAAGAATGCTAACGTCATTACATTGAAATCCAGATACAATAGTATGTATATACCTAGTGACTTCTTTAAAGCTAACTTTTGCTGGATGGATGCTTTCCCTTTAACCAGACCATTTCAGCTGGGTCATCATTGTGAATTCCATGTTCTCCACAAGGATGTGGAACCTTTAAATACTTCAGATGCCTTGTTAGATCCACCTGATGCTGATCACAGTTATAATGCTAAGGTTGGTATCAAGTTGTTAGTTCACCTGGTAAAAATCAAAATAGTGCATCTATTAAGTCCATGTGAGCCTTTATAAATCCTGTAACATCTGATGTTAATTTCACATTTTAATCTTCTCTGAAACCAATTGACTAATCTTGTCTGCATTATCTATAATGGGTTTGGTTTTAATGGTTTTATGGTGTTTGATGCCACTTTCAACAGTATTTCAATTATATCTTGGCGGTCAGTTTTATTGGTGGAGGAAACCACTGACCTGCCGTAAGTCACTGACAAACTTTATCACATAATGTTGTACACCTCGCCCTGAGCGGGATTCAAACCAACAACATCAGTGGTGATAGGTAGTGGTAATTCACACTATAGTGAAACCTGTGTAAACCGGCCACCATTGGGACCATGTTTCACAGCCGGTATTGACAGTGGGCCTACAGTGAAACCTGTGTAAACTGGCCACCATTAGGACCATGTTTCATGGCCGGTATTGACTGGGCCTACAGTGAAACCTGTGTAAACCGGCCACCATTGGGACCATGTTTCATGGCCGGTATTGACAGTGGGCCTACAGTGAAACCTGTGTAAACCGGCCACCATTGGGACCATGTTTCATGACCGGTATTGACAGTGGGCCTACAGTGAAACCTGTGTAAACTGGCCACCATTGGGACCATGTTTCATGGCCGGTATTGACAGTGGGCCGGTTTATACAGTGTCTATTA
>MJUT01023306.1:28971-58385 GCA_002080005.1 Gigantidas platifrons
AAAACAAACAACGATCTACAAAACATTACACAGAAAACTAAAGATCGAGTAACACGAACCCCACTAAAACAAACAACGATCTACAAAACATTACACAGAAAACTAAAGATCCAGTAACACGAACCCAACTAAAACCAGGGGTAAACTCATGTGTTCCGGAAAGACATGCAGTTCATGATCCACTGGTGACACAGGTCATGTTACTCTTGTTAAAAATCATGTGATAAATCTTTAAAGACGAAAGCAGGACAAGCTTGAGACAACGATAAAGGAAACATTATCTACTACAAACATCTGAGATGTCAGACACTACAACATCTGAGATGTCAGACACTACAACATCTGAGATGTCAGACATAAGATATCAATGAAAATATAATACTTTTTTTTTAAAGGAGTGTCTCTAATAAGTCAAAATATTATTGAAGAATATTTGTTTTTACTTTTGTTGTAGCTTCTTAATTCCTGAGAGACACCACTCTAATAAAAATCAAATTTTGTACGATCTTTCTTTTCATTTATTGTTTGTAGCGATGTATTACGATAGGAGTCGTATTTTAAACAGCACAAATGAGTGACATTCTTGTCAAAAGTTGAGGTACTAAAATCCAAGATGATATACAATGATACAGCATATAACTCAATGAACAGCGTATACAATAATACAGCATATAACTTAATGAACAGAGTATACAATAATACAGAATATAACTCAATGAACAGAGTATACAATGATACAGCATATAACTCAATGAACAGCGTATACAATAATACAGCATATAACTTAATGAACAGAGTATACAATAATACAGAATATAACTCAATGAACAGAGTATACAATAATACAGCATATAACTTAATGAACAGCGTATACAATAATACAGCATATAACTTAATGAACAGAGTATACAGTGTTATGGTAACTTACAGATTGTCTTAATAAAAGATGCTACATTTGTCAATAATTGACTATGACAGTTTGGAAACATTCCCCCAATTTTTTGAACGTTTGGGTTTTTACAATAATAGCTAGGTATGAATTTGTTTCTGAAATCAGAAATAACATCATTTTCGAAATTAAATAAAAAATGAGATCATATTAATCACCAATGTTTTTGAGGCAGAGAGTGCAATGTATTTTTTTCTTTTGGGATTCCATACCATTTACCCACTTCAATTGGTAATTTTAAGTTGGATGTTCAAGTTTTGTTATCCAAACACTATAATGTGATGGTAACCACAGTAAATAATTTTCGAATTCAAATACTTTTTTTTAATATGGAGTAAAATTCTCCTCTAGAAAAATTCATAACATCCGAAAACCACTTTTGAATAAACTGATCATGTAGCTGCTGCTTCAGGAACAGTTTACACGATATCAATAGGATACACCCTTGGAAATTAAATAGATAATGCAAACCAGTATCCTTGAAAATATTCTGTACAAACTTTATCTATTTAAATTCATGTACACCAGAATTATGCAATTATTGGAGTATCTATTGTGTCTCTATTTCTACGATATTTCGATTACCGGTAATGTCTACATTGGAACTGTTCTGGCAGTGTGGTATGTTTTGTTTTTCGTCTAAACCGGGAGCGTGGGTATAAATAGCTGTGGGCGGAGCAAACCTTCAGATTCTTCATTATTTTGGTCAGTGTTATCTCGAGGAGGAAAAATCAATGATACACAGTTTCACAGTTACTTTTGGAGCAAAATATTTAGTTTAGTTTAAACATATTTTATTTGCATAATAGTTGGAAATGGGATTGGATACAAGTAATAGCAACATTAGTGATGTCCTTTCTCTTTTACAAAAATATTTGACAGGCATGGTCACTAGTGTTCCTCCCTACGAAACTTTTAGTCTTATTAAAAATAATATTCTTCATCAGTCTAAAACCTACAAAAATCACTTCACATTTCTGAGATATGTGAACTGGGTCACGTTGATCATGTGACACACAGTTTCATAAATATGCTGTTCATATCAACGGGGATTTTTGCTGATAAGCTCCGCCCACAAATTTTGGCGGTAGGCACTACCCCGCAAATTCCCCTTTAATCACTTCCTGTTTGATCATTAATAAATATAGTTATATATAGTCGGCTTTGTCGGTTAATCACAAGAGAACCAAACTCTGGTGCATCTAAAACATTATACTGTAGTCATCATTCACCCACAATCAAATGAATCAAAGAAAGGAAATCCACTACCACCTGACAAGGATTATTCCATAAACACGTCGTGTAAACTAAATTGGATATATATCTACTTTTTTATTCATTATACGTTTGTCTCAATTTATCAACACTGAAATGGGAAACATTATCTACGTGTTGCGTATGTATTTCATGTCAAAGTAGCAATTTAATGTAATACCCAAGACTAGGAATAATTAATAGTACACTTAAATGCCAATTAAATGACTTGTTTAGCCGTTACTAATGACAACACTGGGAATCAATCAATGTTATAGTTTCACTATTATGCTGTCTGTATATACAGACTTCCTTAATCCTATACCGTTTGATTTTTGAGTTTGACATACATTATTTTAACTTCCTAAATATTCATGATCTGCACGGATTCTCGAACGAGCACACGGGCAATAAAATAGATCAAATTTACCTTGTTTTTGTTTAAAGGTAGGCCTATGCATGCAATGCAAAGAATGTTTAGTACACTTTCCATAAAGTCTAAGTAAAAACGTATACATCTAATTTAGTGTGCATCACTCGTTTATAAAATAACATTCATCAGGGACGCTCATAGTCAAAATGTCGAAAAACCGATGATTACCACTTCAACTTCAACTTGGATACTCGTCAAAATCCATACTGGACACCTACTAACGAGGACTTTGAAATTAGTGTGGTGTGCGCATATAATCAAAAAAAAAAAAAACCCAGCGGCATGTATCCCTGTATCAATGGTATAGTGTTTCCATCCATATCAATATATTATGTTTACTAAAAAAAACATACCTAAATTGTAGACGCAGTTATTTTTGTAACTCCAGCTATTGTCGTGTTGTACAATAATAGACACAATCCCATTGTTCCGCTATACGTTATTACAGGCATTGAAATAGAAATTTCATTGATAACATTTTCATCCGAAGCAAGCAAAACAAACAAGCATCAAAGGTAACCGAATACTAGAAACATAAATCACTCAATATCTGTAATTTACATTTCATAATTACAAAATAAAAATATATTCAAAATAATTGTAATTGCATTTTTAAAGACCACCCTCCCCCCTCCTCCCCACTCCCTCTTCTTGATATGCCGCGAATAAATATATAGCAAAGCTCTGTAAGTGGTTATCTTCAGGTGACCTCCTTGCGATAACATGCGAGTTGCCCAATCGGGTGCTGCGTTGACAAATTCATGAGGACAAACATAAATATTTTGACAGATGGTTTTGGATTCAATTGATATTCCTTACCAAGTAATTCGTTTGACAGGTGTAGTCCCAGCATGTCAAGATGAATATCAATATTTATTACATACTTAGTTAAAATAAAGGCATTTTTGTATGACCAATATGACCGGAAGTAAACTGTCCATATTTTCACACCCCGGGAAAATAACCGGTTATTAGGTGCCCCTCGTGCGTTTCAGACAAAATAAACAACTTCCGGTGTTTACGTCTGCAGATGTCGGAAGTATGTAATAAATAGTTTAATACATGGACATTTCCATATTGGGCTGGTTATCATTCCGAGACACCCATATTGGCCTGAGACGAAAATCTCAGGCCAATATGGGTGTCTCGGGATGATAGCCAGGCCAATATGGAAATGCCCATGTATTAATCTGTATATAATGTGGATGTACATATTTCAATTTTTAAAGAAAAAAAAACTTTAAGCAATAATTAGCATTATGAACTACAAAGAAATTATGTATTACAACAAGCAAACAACAACAAAAAAGTCCAAACTGAAAAATAATAACTTTGCAATGTAATTAGACGTATACATGGTATTTTAAAATCTCCTGGGTAACTCTATATATCTTTCATCCTTTATAGACTTCAATTGATTGCATACATTGCACGTGTACATTGTATATATGCATATGACTTTGTGATGTATATGGTTTGACAGAATAAAAATTGTTCCTTATATGTAGTTAGATTGTCAGAAATTTGTGTGACAGTTGCAATCCGGTGTGGTATATAATGAGTGAGTGCTTGATTATTGTTTGACGCCAAATGAGCAATTTTTAAGACATATCATGGCGAGAACAAGTTACACACGACGAGATGATAATAATGTCCGTTTGTACTAGACCAGGGGTCGATTTCACAAAAAGATGATAATAATGTCCGTTTGTACTAGACCAGGGGTCGATTTCACAAAAAGATGATAATAATGTCCGTTTGTACTTGACCAGGGGTCGATTTCACAAAAAGTTGTGAGTCTAAGATCAGTCGCAAGAGTGAATTTCAACCAAACAAAAGCTTGGAAATCACACTTACGATAACACTTACGATTAATCTTAGACTTACGACTTTTTGTGAAATCGACCCCAGCTCACTGAAACGACAGGTCGTGAATAGGCATGTCGCTCTACTCTGACACATTATCACGATTTGGGATATCCCGTTGAGGTTCTTTGGTTTTATAGACAAACAAAGACGTTTAAATTATTTAGCTTTCTAATCTTTTGACTGTGGATGTTTTACGGTTCACTATTTCAAATATCAATAAGTATCAAAAAGCTGTGTTCCATCACAGAGTTCACAGGGACACTAGATGTCAATATAAATCACACAGCTGCATGGGTCAGACTCTGGAGATTGTAATTAATTCTTATCAGTCTAGACCGGAGTATGTTTACTTAGCTTTGGTCGAAATAGCTATACAATTTTTAGCGCTTTTGCTATTGTGCTATGTAAGTACTTGTTAAGTTTTAGTTAGTCAGTTTTATGTTGTATTTCGAAGAATAAAACATGTAGCAGATATTAGTTGAGTTTGTGATAAAGGCCCTTATATAGTTGTCGTGTTGCGAATAATATACCAAGGAATGCCAAGATCACAACAATGAACGTACATGACGGAGAGTATTCCAGAAACTCGCCGTTCGTACTCCATTAAAAATCTACATATTTATTTGTATCGGTTACTCATACATAAACACAGAATTGGGAAGCCCCATTACGTACGAGTTGCGTGTGTGTTTCATGTCTAAGGTACGATTTAATGTAATACTTGGGACTAAAAATAATTAACAGTACATAGGCATATACAACTTTAGTGACAATTAAACATTACTAATGAATACCCTGGGATTCAATCATTGTTATTACATGTAGTTTCATTATTAATCTGAAATCTTTTGACCTAGATTTCTTCTAGAGTTCAATTTTATACATTTGTGCAATATTTTTACTTCATAAAATATTTATGATTTGCACGAATTCTTGAACGAACACACGTGCAAATAATTAAATAAATAAAATCAATTTGAGAAAAAAAAACCAAACAAAACAAAACAAAACGGTATGCATGCAATGCAAATGATTTTAGTACACTTTCCATAAAGTCTAAATAAAACATAAAGTCTAAATAAAACATAAAGTCTAAATAAAACCTTATATATCTAACGTAGTGCGCATCACTTGTTTTTAAAATAACATTCATCAGGGACAACCAAAGTCCACTATCAAAAAGTCAATGATTACCCCTTTGGTATCCACAAACTTTCTTCAATAGTCTTTGGGAGCAATATGTCTAAAATAGAAAAAAAGGTAGTACCATGCATCATCTCTTAATCTAAATGCAAAGTATATCCGGAGCGGCCTTAAGCCAATATGACCAATTGCTCTGAATTGGAACCCGTGCTGCGGGACCCCACACTGGAGTTATCTACTCTTGGCTGTTCCAGTACACACAACAACACCTCAGGTTTTACAGATAGCAGCATAGAGACAACCGCATCGCGATGTAGTACCAGCGTCCTATTTTAAACCGATTTTACAAATGATATTGTCGCAGAATTGAAATACAAACCGAAGAAGAAAAACATATAAATATATAGGGTATTCTTGTTAGCATGTTTGTATAAATATGCAGTTAGATTATCAGATATTTGCTTGACATGTGCAGTTCTTAGTTTTGTAACCTGACTTATTGTTTGGCTCACAGTTATATCACTTACTCCTACTTACCTTACAAGAAAACCAACGCCATGTTTCGTAAATAAAAAATACTATGAGAGGTTCTGTCATCTAGAGCAATTATAAATAGTATACATGTAGTATACATGTCGTGAACTTTAGCTAATGCTTTAACAACAATAGATTCTTTGAATAATCCGAGTTCCGTTCGTGTTTTGATGTCCGTTACGATTTCCGCATAAAAACGATGTTCGGTTCGTCTTTACCTCTATTTGTTCGTAGGAAGTCGCATGTCTTTTTTACGATATTTGTGTATACTTGCGTATAGCGATATCCAACAAATATTGTGTTTGTGTTTTCTTTGTTCTTCTTTGTCTTCTGTACCCTATGTTGCCAGTGTCTATTGATTGTCCTTTTTGATTGCCCCTTAGGTATTCTTTAACGTTTGTTGAAAACTAAACGTACATTTTTGAGATATTATTATCAAACTGGATATTCGCAATGCATATATTAGATTCTTTCTTCTACTACCAGTGTATTGCAATATTTCTCTACTCGAGATAGTTAAAATTTTAAAATGTAGCTATCGAGAATAGAGAAATACCATGCATGATACACTGGTAACAGAGGGAGAATTTTTTCTCCTATGACCAAAGCGTCACAAATATTTATAGGTTGCTAACATCCGTCGTTAATTAGTCGAAACAAAATTGGTTGGAATTCCCATGCAGAATCTTGACCACCGTGGTGATTAAAATGATTACGAAAAAAAACCAACTAGTTATGTTTATTGTAATTCAATGAATTAAAAAGGTAACGAACGTTTCTAAAATATTTCGCTTCAAAATAAAGTTGCAATATATATTTGTATTTTTTTGTTTGTGTATTTCTATTTTTATTGCTTTTGGCAAACAGTTAGACTTCATAACTGTCGACTTTCAGAATATAAAAAACCCATAAACCTCTTATTATTAAAAACAATTAGAGGCTTTAATAGTACTATTAACGGTATAGTATTCAGTGGTTAGGCATTGATATGATAAATAAAATATAATTATTCTTGAAATTTACAAATATATGCTGCTAATACTGCCATGTAGTCAGTGGTTCGAGATTGATATGATTTACTAGATGTATTTATTATTACAATAACAGGTCCAAAATAATAATTAAAAGAATTTTTTTAATTTCAATCAAGCCTAGAAGGTAACTTTGACCATTTTGACTATCCTGTTTAGTCCATGTGGATTTCTTGCTTCTTAAGACTTTTAAATAAATTAGCTTTGCAATGTTTTGTCTTTTAGCAGATGCATAATGAATTAAGATTATCCCAGACGCTCCTCGTGTGCACTAAATTACAGGGGCGGATCCAGGATTTCAAGTTAGTGGGCGCACTTAAAAAAATCGCGCCGGGCGGAGGGAGGCGCGAAAATTGTTGGGGTATTTCGTGTGAAAAATCACGATTTTACGCAAAAAAAAATCATATTTTTTCCAATTATAGGGGGGCGGTTGCGCCCCCCCCCCCTTGAATCCGCCCCTGAATTAGATATCTACGTTTTATTTGATGCTGTAGGTACTTAACAATCTCGCCTCTCAAAAGAATAACACAATGTAAGGGAGATAACTCTATAATATTTATAGTGAGTTGAATGACTGCGGCAGTTAACAGACATATATGTATTAGTTAATTAGATTAAAGACGTAATCGTGGTGACTCAAACTGGACATGACGAATGTGTCTACAAAAACTTGATATGTGTATATAAAATCCCCATGGGATATACTTAAAAGCTTTTTTATTGTTTGTTTACGTGTAAAATTGACTGAAGAAAACTTAGACGGTTTGTATGTAACATATTTTGAATAAAAAACCCACTAACTTCCCCTTGATAATATCATATTACTATTGAATCATGACGTTTGTTAGATTAATAAGAAATACTGATTTCAGTTGTGGCGATTTTATAAATTCTATAAAGATTGAATGAGTATTACATTTTTTTATTTGCTTTGTTTATTTATTTTATATCGCAAAAACCCAATGAAAAATATATTATTAGTCGAAGAATGTCATGTTAACTGGGATCAAATTACTTCAGACGGAAACGGTACACATGTTATATCGCTTTGATCTAAATGAACGAAGAAAATGTATTCTTAATGACAGGATCAATTTAGCCAGTTGCAAAAAAGAATTAAAAAGAAATGCAACCATAAATCGTAAATGGAATAACATACACTGGTCAAAGGAAAAAAGACAACAGTGTAAACAATGATGTACTAAGTATTACATAAAAACAACTTAGCCAAACGAATCCCACTAAAAACCGGGACGAGTCCATGTGCCCCGGACGGATAAGTAGTTCATGCTCCACTAGTGACACCCATCATATTACTCTTGTGAAAAAATCGAAGAAGAATCGGTTTATGACAACTACAACGGAACATATCTGTGATCTAACGTGACACAGATATTCCATAATTGTTGANGAATTGGTGACTGGAACTTAACCACTTGGATCCCTTGAATTGGTGACTGGAACTTAACCACTTGGATCCCTTGAATTGGTGACTGGAACTTAACCACTTGGATCCCTTGAATTGGTGACTGGAACTTAACCACTTGGATCCCTTGAATTGGTGACTGGAACTTAACCACTTGGATCCCTTGAATTGGTGACTGGAACTTAACCACTTGGATCCCTTGAATTGGTGACTGGAACTGAACCACTTGGATCCCTTGAATTGGTGACTGGAACTTAACCACTTGGATCCCTTGAATTGGTGACTGGAACTTAACCACTTGGATCCCTTGAATTGGTGACTGGAACTTAACCACTTTGATCCCTTGAATTGGTAACTGGAACTTAACCACTTGGATCCCTTGAATTGGTGACTGGAACTTAACCACTTGGATCCCTTGAATTGGTGACTGGAACTTTTGGATCCCTTGAATTGGTGACTGGAACTTAACCACTTGGATCCCTTGAATTGGTGACTGGAACTTAACCACTTGGATCCCTTGAATTGGTGACTGGAACTTAACCACTTGGATCCCTTGAATTGGTGACTGGAACTTAACCACTTGGATCCCTTGAATTGGTGACTGGAACTTAACCACTTGGATCCCTTGGTTTAGTAGTTATATGTGTTTATGTCAAAATTTTATGTTTCATGTATTTCTTTATATTTTATGTCAAACACAGCAACATTCGCTTAGACCGAACTACGTTCGTTGCTTTATTTATTTTGTAATAAAACGTAGATATCAAATTTAGTGCGCACAACGCGTTTCTGGAATAACATTCATCAGCTACGCTCAAAATCTAAAGATTGGAAAGACAAATAAATTAAAAGATATATTATTTTGCTAACTGGTGTTGTCTTTGTCTATTCGGATTGTGAATTTTTGCAATGGTTCCATTAAATGGCATCTGATTCTTAATTTCAATAATCAATAATTTGCATTAGTGCCTATGGCCAAAATATTGAAAAACCAAACAATACGTATTTATTTAAGGTAATCAATGTTACATTTTTAACTGAAACAAATACGTGTAGTGTTAAAATAACTACTATATTTTAACAAAAACTGAATGTTCTAAGAACAATTGTACCACGATAAAAGAGACATAATGGATTTAAGCTTTGCATATGATCTAATAAGTCTGTATCAATTTCAAGGCAAAGCAAATAGTCTGTTTTTCCCCCAAAGTTGAATAGTGGGGCTCGGGAAACTTAGAGACACATCCCATGTCAAAACCTGGATATATAAAAATATCACAGTAACCCTTCAATGCCCAATATAACTGAATTGAAGGTTCTGTAGAAGTCTAGAACACAATATTATTATGTTTCCGTTGCAGCCTAAATCTTTGGACCATATAAAACCAGATAATTTTGTCAATTCAAAGGTAAAGGCAAAGGATAACATATAATTAGGTTAAGTAATACTTTTGATAATTATCGGAATTTGAATACCAATTCTGGACGCTTTGAATAATTCAAGCACATATTGAACATTCAGCGTATCAATATAGTGAAGTATTTTGTTTTGTGTCACTTTTTTTTTAATGTCAATTCGATTTTCAAAACTAGATCATGAGATATACTAGATACGATAACGTAACCCTCATTCCGCTTGTGCTTCATTTAGGGTTACGAATCGATCTCATTCAACGTATGGGAGCAAATTAAAATTTTCGTTCCGTGAATATTTCAACTTTTTTTTGCATATCTGGTCATATCTTATTATTCCCAACAATTTTTAAGTAATGGTGATACGAAATAAGTGTTACAATCCCTGTTTCTATCTTCAAGACCGGTTTCGAATTTGAAAAGTGTTACTTGTCCGCCATAACACCTTACGTAGACTCTCGCGATGGGCGGAGCCTATCCATATATGCCAAATATGGAAATTATTACTACGAAAAAGTCGGTTTTACTATAAAATTGATCCAAATAAGGATGTCTCAAAAACGAGGCAAGTGCGCGTGAACTAGCAACTTGTAAACAAAATGTCGGACAGAAAGAAGATTTCATGCATTCAAATTTTAAGATGGATATAAGTCTACCATGGATTGCTGCAGCGATTATTTAACACCTCAAGGTTTACCTAAATATATTTATCTTTCACCCCCGTTAATTTTTCCAACCACTTACAACGGAATTAGGACAAAAAACCGCCCGGTGTGAATCAATCCGGGCGCTGCTCCCATACGTTGAATGGGATCGATTCGTAACCCTAAATGGAGCACAAGCGGAATGAGGGTTACGTTATCGTATCTAGAGATATACCAGTATACCAGGAGTAATATGAATAACGAAATGATATTGTATGAGTATCATTCTTAGAGTCTTCTGTGTTTCAGCAGATATATAATTTCCTTCGCTCTACATAAAGCTCAGTCGAGGATTTAGTGTTGTTTTTTTTTACCAGATAAATGTTTGTATTTGCAAAGAATATCTAAATATTTACATCTGTGTGATTTAATTACATATCAATTTATATTTGTTTTTCGCTTTGGACCAAAATGTCCCAAAATGAATGCTTTCAGTTTTACCAAAGTGGAGGGGGAGCAAATTGTCGACGAACCATTCACATTCTGACATTATTTTAATGGGGATGTGGAATGAGGGTAACTGCCATACTTATTGGTTGGACGAACGGCATAAAAATATATGTCGAATTCGAGAAATACATAACCTATTTACATTTTTTGTTCTGAAATAGAAGCCGATTGATATTTTTTTCTGACGAATACGGAATTGTTTATATATTTCTATATAAACATTAAAAGCAATTTTGTTTTCCGATGATATTTTTATGCACAGCTGCTGGGACGAAAAACCTTTTAACAAGCAAGATCTGCCGATAAGATACTCCCTGAAATGCTATTCATGTACATATAAATTATGCAAGTAATTAAAATAAGGCTGTTCACGTGTTTCGTCTGGAAATAACGACACAATCATATAATTTAGGGTTAAAATTCTATTGATATTCCCTTATAGCACAAATATAGGAAGTTATTCCCAGCTACGCCCCTGATCTTGGAGTCAAGAAACATATAGCAGTTCGATTTTCAGAAAATCCCTCTACCAGTTGAGCAAATCAATGGTCAAAAAGACAATGGAAAAGACAAAAACAAAACACCTTATTATATTTTAAGGAGACTTGTTACCAAAACAGGTGGATCAGGTAACCTCAACATAAGCTACACCTACATGTATGATATAGAAATATCAACGTCTGTTCTCTTACTTTTCTTGAATACTGGTTTGATCCGTGCTAAAAAAAATGTTTTATTGATTTGGAAGTATACCACTCGTTATAGATAAATGTACAATATAATTAATCAGTGTTGTTAGAGCTGTAGTCGTATCTATGAATAATCGTCCTGAAATGTCGTTTGATAATATACTTTAAATATAAATGCAGTTATATTTCACAGCACAATACGTGACGCTGGAGATTGCAATTTGTATTCAGACTTTTGCAAACGTTACCGTCTTTTAAGTACTAAATCAGTAAATGATTAAATCGAAGAATTTTCCCATCAAGTCTTTCAAAACGTATTTTACAGAAGATAACATCACCTTGTTGAAGCGGATTCCATCACTTGTGTGGATGAAAATATATGGTCTTGGTAAATACATTTTGTTTTAAAATTGACCATATTGTGGGATGGCCTTTTGTACTATATAACATTCAAATGATGTCTAAGGCCATCGTCTCTCTTTTATAGAACCATTATTACTTATTATGACTACTTTTACGTCAAGAAACATAGATACATGATCGCTAAAATTCAAGATAACAACTACATGTTAGGTCTGTTGCATGTCTTGACCTACAACTAAAACTTGACAGTGGAGATCAGTTAAGAACGAAACTTTACGACAAAAGAGATGATTTTAATTTTCCAATAGTGAGTTGTCCATATCTATGTAGCAACTTTCCAGCTGCTCGTGCATCTGGAATATATAGGGTGGGCCAAAAAATGTTACCCTTATTAAATTCTTGCCAGTTCCGCAATAACTAACATATCTCTCTCATTTTCAGGTAAATCATAGATAAAGCCTTAGATTTTCATCCGAAAGCATCAATGGATCCAACAACTCGATACACTGTGCAAGAGAGGGTAAAGATTGTGGAGGCATATTTTGCAACGAAATCGGTAGTCCTCACTCAGCGAACAATTCAGGAGGGACATTCCCGGTAGAAATTCTCCCAGCAGATCGTGGCTGACCACTGTGTCCTTTATTTTTATCCCCAACACTTCCTGTTTCCCTGAATTTTCCAGGAGACGCCTGATTGTGAGTTTGCTGGGGGGCTTTTTTCTGGGAAAGTCCCTCCTGAATTGTCGCCGCGTGAGGATTGCCGATTTCGTTGCAAAATATGCCTCCACAATCTTTACCCTCTCTTGCACAGTGTATCGAGTTGTTGGATCCATTGATGCTTCGGGGTGAAAATCTAAGGCTTTATCTATGATTTACCTAAAAATGAGAGAGATATGTTAGTTATTGTGGAACTGGCAAGAATTTAATAAGGGTAACATTTTTTTGGCCCATCCTGTATATCTCTCAGTTAATATGATATTTCAGAATTCGTGGTTATTTTAAGGATTCCATTGATCGACGTTTTTCTAATGTCATGAAAGCTACAATCCCTACGATTACTAGTGGGTAAGTTAAAACATCACATTGAAAGAAAGTTTGACGACTTTGTTCACCATTGCGGAATATTCGTGTCAAAGATGATCAAGAATATTTACGGTTGACGTAGTCATACTCCTATCTTCCTCTCCTCTTTCATGCTTTACTACATAATTTGTAGCAAAAGTAATACCACAGGTGGCACTGGTGAAACAGGAACGGATTGCCTTTCCGGAGCACATGAGTTAACTGTGTTCGTGTTACTCAGTCATTAGTATTGTGTGTAGTGTTTAGTAACCAATTGATATGTCTTTTAAAAACTTTTTTTTGCAACAATCAGCTATACGCGAGGCACTTTACTTACATGTTGAATACACTAACATGTTAGCTTAAGTAAAGAAAAAAGACAGGGTGGCTTGGGCTGATGAAAATAGATAACCACATCATCTTTGCATTTACATCACCAGATCAGAAGAGTGAGCGGTCATGCATATGTGATGGGGATTTAGGAACTGCTTTGACTGTGCCGTATTTTTGTTTTTAATTATAATAAAATCACACACTGTCTTGTGTATGAAGTCTTCGTATACAGGATATATTCCAACTTGTAATGTATCACTATTTACTGTTAATATATTGCAAACGGGTAGAGGTAATATGAATATAGTTCAACAAGCATCGCTGCTACGTTGTGAAAAAAACACTGAAGACATTTATAATATTTAAATTAATACAGATTTGGCCATCAAAGTTGGAAACTATACATGGATTGTTTTTTTCTTCGAACTATGATTTTTTTCTTGTGTTTAGTTGTTCATAATTCTTGTGGAATTCATATTGGTTGTACACTATATTCGTGTAATACAATGTGTGAAAGAGATTAACTATGTAAATTTGAACATGCTCTCGCACTCCGTTTTATTTTGTGGTAGGATGACTTTCTGGTAACATGTTTCCATAATGATTTAATGAACTTTTTGATAAAAATTGAAATGGGCGTGGTTATTCCTTTTCACATTGCCAGGTATTGGCAAAAATGTACAGTTGCATTGGCACGCAGCAGTTGTAATATAAAATTTCAAATATTCTAACCAGTCCAATAATTTCATATAATGAAAAAAACAAAACCGAAAGAACAGACAATGCAATTTCCAAAATAGAAAGGTCAAACAATACTCTACAAACCACTAAACTGAAAACAAAGGTTTGAGTACCACGAACTCCACTAAAAACCAGAGATGAACTCATGTACTCCTATTGTAGGGTGTTCTATGGCGATAAGAGCAGATATTGTGATACACAAAAACATATCAAAACCAAAGGAACAGCGCTTAAATCGTTTTTCCTCAAAATGAACCAGGGACATATAGAAGGAAAAGGGGATATTAAATAAAACAGAACATCGTTTTTTGTTCAAACAGGAAGCAATTTTTTTCTTGAAAAATCCTACCTCCCCCTGGTTGATGTCATGAACTTCGATCACAATAGTGACATAATCAACACCTCTCTTTTTTCTCTTAATTGTCAACAAAACAAAATTTGTAATTTCAAATGAAGATGTGTTTCTTTGAAGTATTCGTACCGAAAGCGTTAAATTATTTAGCATTGTAATAATAGTAATTCCATCGCTTCAGACATCATTTGACAAGTGTAATTTAATTTGGCCATCGTCATATGTCCTCTTTCGTTTGTCTTCAACTTCGTTTTTAAAATGCAACTTCAACCACAGATCACATTTCAAATTTGTGTTTAGTTCAGCAAATATATATTTGTCTTTATAAAGATGAATACTTAATAGGGTTAGAGTTAGGGTTATGGTGTTTAACGCCACTTTCAACAATATTTCAAAATACGTAATTGCGTACATTACATATTGTACTTTATAGTTTTTTTTGTATCTGATATGAAATTAAGTTTCTTTGATGATTTATTAGCCAAGATCTATAGCTTTGTTATTTATAGTAAACTGTTATTTTCCTCTTTTATTAAGTGGACAATCATGATTAAATTGTATATGAACACCATAAACCATTTCTGTCAGACAAAGGAAAAAATAATTGACAAAAAAATTACATCACATGCAATAGAGCAAATTACGTTATCTCCTAAAATCCAAAAGAAAAGGTTTGACTGAAGTGAAATATTGTATATTGTAGAATAATAAATTAGTTATAAATTTTGACATATTTGATTCAATGTTATAATGACTCGCTACAGTTAGCAATTTTTTAATAATTTTTATCTTAAGAAAACAATTGAATGCCTTAATAAATCTAAACATTGTTGCGGCTTAATGAACATTATTAATTTCTTGTTCAATTAAACTGATACAATTAAAGATATTTCAGTCAGTTAAAACAATATTAACAAACAACCATTAATCAATGATAAAACAAAACGTATGTAAAAACTAGAAAATTAAGATATTTTCCGATTGTGTTTCAAAAATGAATTCCATGTACAAGATGTCAGTAATACTAGTGCTTTTGAAAGGAAATAAACGTTAGATAAAACCTAAAGAACCAATGACGAATGGACAATCCAGAGACCTAAAGAACCAATGACGAATGGACAATCCAGAGACCTAAAGAACCAATGACGAATGGACAATCCAGAGACACAGACAATATTAGACGCATAGCAAAGACAAACGTAAACAGACAACTAAGAAGATCATCGGCACGCATATCATCAAAAAATTCGTGTTTCTTGTAGTCAGTTACTGCGAATTAAGTCTTTATTAGCACAATGTACACCCAATATAGGGTCAAAGGCTACAAGCAAACAAAAAATGAATCAAACACATACACAAACAACAATTATCATACACAAACAACAATTATCATACACAAACAAACAAAAAGGATGTTTCACAACATAATGTAATCAATGCTCCCTGTCCTCAGTTCCAAAGACCGTTTATTAAAGCAGCCTAAGGATTTCACTTGTTGTTAAGAAAAAGTATTAAGAATATCATTTAATGTATTAATTCTAGACCGATATAGAAAGTCATCAAGAAAAGCTGTTCTTAATCTGTCATTAATTGTACAATATAAAAAGAACTTGTCAGTGAGCAGGGACAGAAGATGAGTAGTTTGGATGAAAATATTTTACCAAGATATCATATCTTTATTTATATGCCTTCTGCACTAGTATGCATACACATACAAAAAGAAAAGGATGCATCAAAGATATATCAGCTAAGTATATTTCCCTTGATAATTATTCTTTTGGGGCTCACGGTAATACTCTGTCAGATCCTTTATATCACATGGGTTTTCTTTGAGTGATTGTTGTTTAACGCCAAACGAACAATTTTTCAGATATATTATGATGAGAGCAAGTTGTATTTTGATGAAGTTGATAATGATGATCATAATGATGTTCGCTTTTTGGAATAGATCACCACTCTTTGTTGGCATCATGATGAGAGCAAGTTACATTTTGATAATGATGATGATGATGATGATGCCCGCTTTGAACTACTCCAACACACATCCTTGTTTAGAGTTAGCTCTCTGAAACAACAGTTCGCTGCTGGCAGTCATGGCGTTCCACTCGGATACCTGACCCACCAGCGTTTTCTCTTACTTCTTAATATTCAGAATACTTTTCATAGTCATTCAGTACACTATTTTGTGTGGTATTTTCTGTTGAAAAATAATCATGGTATCAAGTTTTATTTGACATATCACATACCTAAGTCAGGTGACATGAACATTATAACCATAATATCTCGATTATGATCTTTTTTTTAATGTAAGTCGATATAAGCTGATGTGCTTAAATATCTACTTAGATGTCATATGATACGCTTACTATAATTACGAAAATGAAAAATAAATACCCAATGATACATTATCTCTCTCTACTAGTTTGATCACCTTCCTTATAACATAGATATACAAAATGTATACGTCACAATCATTTGAATACAATTTAAATAAAACTATATTTCAATATAGATATTTATAATGGGAGTAAACAACGATATTTCGTCAGTGGTAAGAAATTTCATTTGCTAAAATTATATTCATTTCCTGTTTCATTCAGTGATTGGTTCATATATTTTTGAAAAGTTATGTAGCGATAAACACGCTAATTATTAATTGCATTAGAATACAGAATTGTATATTCTTTTTCAGGTCGAGTATCTTTTTTTTTTATTTCTTTAAACATTAACTAAATACATGTAGTTGTATTGAAAAATGAATTTTGATATTGAGTGAGTGAGTGAGTGAGTGAGTGAGCGATTTCTGTTTAACGCTAAATCAGCAATTTTTCAGTTATATCATGACGATAGCAAGTTAGTTATCAATGAGATGATGATGAGGTTCGCTTTGTTCTAGACCAACACTCTGAGTTAGTTTTTATAGTGATACATGTAGCTCACTGAAGCAACAGTCCGCGGGTAGACATTTCGCTCCACTCGGACGCATTATTCTGATTCCAAGCCAACCAGTATTTGTTCTTTCTCCTTAAGGCTGTGTGCTTAGCGGAGAAGCAACAAATACCAATTTCATAGTCTGGTTTGACCCGACCGGTGCTCAAACCCACGATCTACCACGCTCGAGACGAGCACCATAACCATTACGCCACCTATTCAGTTATATAGATTTTTTAATTGATTGCACCGTGAGTCAACTTATAATTTTACTACACGTCTTATGTTAATATGTTCCTCTTAATCTGAGGAATGTTTGAAGTTACCAAACGAGGTTATCAAAAGCTATCATTTGGAGAAAGACAGACAAGAGAATTGCCAACAGAAAGGGGACAAACAGACAAACAATAATCAACAAGATACTACACACAAAACTTAACATTGATCAACACGAATCTCGTGAAAACGGCAGTGAACTCAGGTGCTTCGGAAGGGTAACCAGTGCCTGCTCCAAAAGTGATACCTGTCACATTCGTACTATCTTATTTTCACTACCTGTAAACTACCTCAAAGATCTTATGGATTTTGGACTTGACAAAGGAGGCGTAGATCCTTTTTCTCCTAAGTACAGATTGTCAAGTATTATATATGACGTGGCATCTTTTCGTCTTTTCAAAACAGAAAATTCCTCCGTATTCCGTTTGCTAACAAAGGAATCGATGCTATTAACATCAGCAACATTCTTAATAGAAAAGAGGTCGTAAAAGAAATTCCACCATATTTCAAAAATCAATATGTTCCCATTGTCTCCTATAACTACACTAACAGCATTGGCCGTAAAATTTTCAACTACAAAGAAGCATTGCAAGATATTAACATAGAAGAGTACCTCAATAACCCTCTGACTTGTGACTGCTCCCACTCTCCTTTTCAATATAACCCATCTGGACATGTAATCACTGGTGATCTGAATATCATTCAACATGAGAGTCTCCGAAAGGTGATTTCTAATGGTCCTAAATTCAGAGAACCTCAACACATCAATTGGAAGCATAATTTCAAGATAATTATGGATGCTGTTGAAGATTATGCCAGAGGGTGGATAAAGAGAGAAGTAGACCAAGATCCTGAGCTAGAGTCCTTGTCAGACTGGGTTAGAACAATTAGGTCCCTAGTACAAGGTCGGATTCACATACTCAAAAATTGTGTTAATAGTCGACCTAAGTCTGTATTTAAAGACCAAGAAGCTGTTGAGTGTCTTTGCTCTCTTCATGACAAATATGTTATCGTTCCTGCGGACAAGGCTTCCAACAACATTGTGTTTGTATGTAAATCATATTACTACGAATGCCTAATCAGGGAATTAGGCATAAATAACAACACCTCTGGTAATACCACATACAAACCAACTTTGTTCGACAAAGATGAAATCCTAGCTAACCACAGATCCTTCATGACCTCTTTAAACATTCCCTCTGGTAAAGAGTCTGAGGACATACCCTATTTGTATTGGATACCTAAACTCCATAAGACACCATACAAAGAAAGGTACATAGCGGGATCATCAACTTGTTCGACGAAAGAATTGTCTATTCACCTGACAAAGATTCTGTCTGCAGTAAAAGGGGGACAACAGAAATATTGTGAAACTGTTTACTCGCGTAGTGGCATAAATCACATGTGGATTTTGAAAAACTCGAAAGATCTTTTGGATAACCTTAAATCAAGATCTTTCTCTCAAGTATCCTCCATCAAAACTTTTGATTTTTCAACTCTATATACCACCCTACCGCATGACAAATTAAAAACCCGCTTAAAAGAAACAATCCACAAAGCTTTCAGTCATAGAAACGATGACTCAAAATTTGTTGTGTTAGGTTACAATTCCACATATTTTTCTAACAAAATTCAAAAAGGTAAAACATGCTACTCCGAGAAACAAGTGATCAGTATGCTGGAATTCCTCATCGATAACATATTTGTCTCCTTTAGAGGTACACTGTTTCAGCAGGTCGTCGGCATACCAATGGGTACGAATTGTGCCCCTCTTCTAGCCGATTTATTTTTATACTCATATGAGTCGGAGTTTCTTCAAAAACTTGTTAAAGATAAGAAGATTCATGAAGCTAGAGCCTTTAATTTCACATACAGGTATATTGATGACGTTTTATCTATCAATAATTCTAGATTTGCAGAATTTCTTCCATTGATATATCCTCCAGAGCTGGAAATTAAAGAGACCACAGATACAGCTTCATCAGCATCAGTTTTGAACTTGTACCTCGAATTTGACGACAGTGGTCAACTCAGTACTAAAATTTATGATAAACGAGACGACTTCAATTTTAAAATCATAAATTTTCCTAATATGTGTAGCAATATACCAGCTTCTCCTGCATATGGTGTTTACATCTCGCAATTGATTCGTTATGCAAGAGCCAGTAGCAATTATTCTGATTTCATGAAGAGTCATCTTTGTCTGAAAAACAGGCTACTGGACCAGGGCTATACAAAGATTCGCCTTATTCGATCTCTTAAAAAGTTTATATTCCGATATCAAGATCTTGTCGAAATATATTCTGTCTCTGCAGATACAATAGTAAAAGATACATTTTCATATAGTGAAAATGTATAAAGATAAGGATTTGGTAAACGTGGTTTACAATGTCAAAATTTTTTTTTTGTGAATGTGTGACGTAAAAATGCTTTTGACATATACGGTCGTAATTAAAATACTTCAAAGGACTCATAGTTGATGGTGATGGTTCACGAGATATATTAGATACTGAGTTTGGTACTGTTTGACTGCTATTTTGCCTGTTTTTTCCAGTATTGTTGTAAATGCTGTTTTAGTGACAACGGGAACCTTTGAACCGTAATGGAAGCGAGAGGTTGGCGCCGTAAAATCTGATTCAATCCACCATTTCTTTAGAAATGCCTGTACCAAGTCAGGACCATTGCGGTTTTCCAGTTTCCCGGTTGTTGACTGATTTTGTCTGTTTATTGATTTATGAGTTTTGAATTTCCCTTTGGAAGATTGCTCTGTGTTCGGTAATTTTGTTATTACCCTTATTTGTTACTTTTAAAAACAACGTAAGCATCATGTGATATGGAAATCGCACTAGACACCAGGGGTCCGTTGTTGAACTTGTGATTAAACTAATCATATGATTAGCCCTAATTACATAATTAATTCCTAATCACATAATGCAATGATTAAATTCTGTCGCAATATTGAAATCATTGCGATTCTTTCCAATTCATAAAAATTTTGGACATCATAGTTTGTTTCGTTGAAAATGCAACAAAGTTGCCAATTGTCGAACAAGCTTAAATCGATACTCATTTGGTACTAATTATGTCACCAGCTGGTTGACTTTTACATTTTAGTCTCAAAGGAGACCATTATTATTATTATTATTATTATTATTATTATTATTATTATGTGAGTTTTACGTCCGACTCATCTTGTCAGGTATTGCGGACAGATTTGTCTTCTTTTTGCGAGCCTTTTGCTTGCTGTTTAGATCCCGTTGTTGTGTGGGTGTCGGTGGTCTAGCACCAAGGTCTGTTTCTGTGGTATAATCTGGGTAGCGATCTAGTAATGCTGGGTCGTCCGGGTCGAATGACTCCGAGAAGGACACCGATCCGTCTTCAAATTCTGTCTTATAGGTTAATTTACCTCTGATGTACGGACTTCGTACAGCTGTACATTTAATCCATGATGTCCGGGATTCTTCCGTATCGAGATATTTTGTAGGCGTTAATTACCTGCCAATAAAATTACTTCTTGTCTGGGTCGATCGCTCCCTTATTTGTGTCAGTGTTGTTGGTTTGTGGAGGGCTTGTTCGTCGCTGTGTAGCTGCTCGGTTTGTGTAGTTTCGTCTGTTATGGAGTTACTGTCGTCTGTCTGTGTTTGAGCACATATTTTCCTGTCACCAACGGCTTCGTTCCTTTTCGCCTTCCACAGGTTGATGCGTTTAGCGTTTCTTTTCCTGGTGGAAGGAGAGATGTGTTTCTTTTTCTGGGCCTGGTTGGTAACTTGCCCTGTTTTTTCAACGGGTTTCTCAGCCTTGATCCACATTAGCTTGACTGATATAGCACTGGAATTAACCTGTAGGTCCCAAGTTATTTTTCCCATCTATCCCTGCGTGCTTCAGAAGTCCAACCAATTCGGCAGGTAAGTCCATTGTTGAGTTGAGTTGTTTGTTGATTTCTGTTCACTGTAGAGATGTATCCGCTAGTCAATTCTAGATCCATTTATCATTTTTGACTGTTTTATACGAATAGCTATCAAATCAATTGAACGATTTGTTTCTACATCTATTTAATAAGAAAAAAGGTAGATGTGAAAATTAGTGCGCACGACGCGTTTCTGGAATAACATTCATCAGGTATGGTCACTATGTAAAGATTAGAATAACATTCATCAGGTATGGTCACTATGTAAAGATTAGAATAACATTCATCAGGTATGGTCACTATGTAAAGATTAGAATAACATTCATCTGGCAAGGTGACTATGTAAAGATTAGAATAACATTCATCAGGTATGGTCATTATGTAAAGATTAGAAAGCCAAATAATTTAAAGTTTTGGGAGCTATAAACCAAAGGGCATAAACAGTATAGTCAAAATCGGCTAAGGTCACCTAGACCTGAGGGAGGAGAACCTTAGTTATAATTATATGCTGATGGATAGGTAGATGTATATATATATGTACCTGTATTCATTACTATTGCATTGTCAATGTGATTTTATCGTTTCTGTGACAGTATGGAGTCTTTTAATTATAAATTTATGTATATTGGACTGTGCTGTTTTATGCGTTTTTTATAATTGTTTGACTGTAGGAAATATATACATCATGAGAGGAGTATCTATATCATACTTATTGGATATTCCCAGCACGTATGACAATGATGAAGTAAGCATACAAATACGAATAATTATAGGATTTTATTTCTTGTCAGTTAAAAACTTTTGTTGACATAAAAATGTGAAAAACGAGGCGAATTTGATATGATAAATATCTATATATGATCATATAACTATTTTAAAATATTGTCTGTACAACCAGTATGAATAAATATTCATAATAATATGAAGATGATTTATGTGAAGTGTTAGAATGAACCACTTTAGTATTTTCACTAAAGGAGAAGGTGTGCTATTTGTTTATTGGTATAATTTCCCCTTTCTTATTTATTTATGTTTATATATTTTTTTCGTAATTGTTACTTATCTTCTAACCGTATAAGTATTATGATATGGTCATATTCCATACCTATATATGATTGCTTGCTTATTTGTGTGTTTGTTTGATGGTGGTTAACGCCACTTTCAACAATATTCAGTTATATCGTGGCGATCAGTTTTATTGGTGGAGGAAACTGTAATACCCAGAGTAAACCACGTGACCTGTCACAAGATACTGACAAACTTAATCTCATAATGTTGTACACCTCGTCCTGATCGAGATTCGAACTCACAACATCAGTGGTGATAGACACTGATTGCGTAGGTAGTTGTAAATCCAACTACCATATGATCACGGCCACTACGTCCCCTATATGGTTGTGCATGACTCCTTAATAAACACACTCATTTTAGGGGTTACATCCTGACTGTCCCACTTTTTGAAATTCATTAGTTTTAATTGTCCCACATGTATAGTTCTGATTGTCCCACATAAGTTTTCCATACCTATGTAATTGTAGTGTAGTAAAACAAACGCTTAAAGACCAGTATAATCAACTATGGCACTCACAAACTGAAAATTCCACAAAAGCCTTAACTTACAGGTTATTTAAAGACAATTTTATGCCTGAACCATATCTTGAAATATTGGACTCAAAAAATGCCATTATTTTATGTAAATTTAGAACCACTAATCATAGATTACCGATTGAAATAGGAAGATGGCAAAATATTGAAATAAACAATAGGAAATGCTTCCTCTGTGACACAAAAACCATTGGAGATGAATTTCATTATATTTTACAATGTCGATACTTTGAGCAAAACCGTAAGAATCTCATCCCAAGTTACTTTAGAAATAGACCAAATGTCCTTAAATTTAAAAATATCATGACCATAACGAAAAAATCAGATCTTTTGAAATTATGTAAAATGATAAAAGTCATAAATGAAGGTGTGTGTGCTCCGGGCTAATCCCTGTGTCCATTTCTGTTTTTATGTAACTGTAATTGTACATGTATATATTTGTAAATAGTTTTGTAATTCTCTATACTTATGCATTGCAATGGTTTATTGAGAAATAAAGATATATAAATTGTGAAATAAACAGACTTAATCCTGTTTACATAAAAGATTAAAATTAACTTTAAAGAAAACAAAACAAAATTAATGATTCATTAAATGTATTTTTCATTAAAAAAAATTATTTAAAAATTTATACTTTTTTTCCTTTTTTATCCTATTCAATATATTTTGAAGGTAAATAATTCATATAAAAGTATCAAAATAAATCTGTTTTTTTTTTGGTTATTTCTGTTGATTTATTATATTATTGAGTTGAGGATGCTAGATGTTTGCTTTATGCTTGAAATGTTTAGTTGTCAAACTGTATTATTACTTTATATTAGAATGCATTATTAAAAGTATATAAAAAATTATTTCACTGTTTTATTTCTCCCAGTTACAACAAGGAAATAATTAATCAACACATTAATTAATACATTGTTTATATAACAATTATACAATAATAACAACTGACTGTTAATTTCCACATTGTCCCACATTTATAATTCCTAACTGTCCCACACACTTCTTCCACATTGTCCCACACAATTTTTACCTTTTTATACCTTTAATTTTAGAAAGTGGGACAATCAGGATGACACACATTTTAGGAGATGGGTTGTACTTATTATTGAAGACACTAATGTGGCTGTTGTGTGTAGAACAGCAATACAAATGTAGTTTCTTTACTATAATTTGTGTCGCAGTGTAATGTTGGATAGTCCTTCATGTTCAGTTACATTAACATAGTTTCTTACTAACTAAAAATGTCGTACGATTGGGAGTAATTGCTACTTAAAACGTAAATACCATCAAGAAAAGGTTTGTTTTCCCATGTATCAGATTTTCATTACAGACGTACTAGTGAAAGTAAGCAACAATTCTAATTAAATCTCTGCGAATCGTGCCAACATTATTTGTCAACTGTAATTTTAAAAATCAAACGTCATGCGATGCGAGAAACGTTCTTCAAATGTGTTGAAGTCATCTTCTCTAAGCACTTTCGTAATCTTTTATTTATAAAAACCAGTCTGATGAATGCAAAGTTCAAATGTATTGAAAACATGTTTACAATCAGTTAAAATACACCAGTAGGTTCTTTGAAGCATGTTGTATATAGTGGGGTGAATCTGAATGTATGGTAATATCATATCATGTTGATATTTAAGATTGAGGGAGTTATGTTGTTTAACGCCACATTAGGCAATGCTTCAGTTGTATCATGGTGGTCAGGTTTATTGGTGGAGGAAACCAGAGTACATGGAGAAAACCACCGATCTGCCACAAGTCACTGACCAAACTTTATCAAATAATGTTGAATCGAGTACACCTCGTCATCAGCGGGATTCGAACTCACAAATGTTCAGGTGATAGGCCTTGATTGCACAGGTAGTTGTAATACCATACCATAAGTACAAGTATTTAAAACAAAACAATAGATTGGTTTTGTCAGTCAAGTGATCACCTGTTTACCTGTTTGCATTTGATTGGTTGGTTTATTGTGTCTAACGCCACTTTCAACAATATTTCAGTTATATCGTGGTGGGTTTGCATTTGAAAGACGATTGGAAAAATACCAAAGCTGAAACAATGAAACAAAATGACAGTCCAGAGAAAATTCATCACCAAGACAATGTGAAGGCGTGAAGCAATCTTTTGACTATGAGCGAGTCCGATCAATGTTATTTTAGAAACGCGTTGTGCACACTAAATTAGATATATACGTTTTTCTTTACCATAGTTGTGTCATTACCTCAGCTGGTGGACTATTAGACACCGAGGGTATCTTCGGCACTGACATTAACTATTAGATTTCAAAAGGCTATGGTCAAATGTAACCTAAGCCGAATTTGGTTCTATGGATTATTTGCTCCAAAATACTTTGAGCGTACCCGATGAAGGGTATTCCAGAAACGTGCCGTGCGCACTAAATTATATATTTACGTTTTTATTAAATCAACAGAATGTCATTTTTTTTTAAATATAATTTCAGCTGCTGTTACTCTTTGTAATGGTATTATGTATGTCTACCTCCTGTACCAAAGAATCGGAACAAAATAAATGTAAGTGTTTTTTTCAGTATAAGATTACTATTATAAACATATCCCAACACCATTAATGGTCTTTTTGTGTTCAGTGCATTGAGGTAAGAGAATCTTGGTAGTTTTGTTAATACTAGTTGAATTGTTGACCATCAATGTTTAAACCGTCCTTTCTTAATTTGTGTAGTCAATGCAACTTATCATTTCCCTACGCTTGCTATGATTGCGCGCTAAAATAGTTCGCTTCATTCAGTACGCTTGAATACAAAATATGAAAATATATAAACAACTTTATAAAACAATCGGGTTAAATCGAACACATTATCCTGATTCCGAGCCAACCAGTCTTTGCTCTTTCTCCTTAATTCTGCTGCTTACTTAGCGGAAGGCTAAATTAGACGAACAAAGCAGCATAGATCTACCAAAAGCAAAGCATCTCTTGTGAACCACAAGTCACCAACAAATAAACTGAAAAATAATGTGAATTTATAATGTTAAATTCATCGATCTAGTGGATTATTGGAATATGATCTGAATTTCAATTCCTACCAATTTTCTCTAGCTTAAGAGACATTTAATTTGCGAGTGGCGCGACACCCCTATGTGTCCAAGATTTAACACTATAAACTTCATCTCAGTAATCATAGCAAGGAATTAAACTACCTGTTTGTAAAATAATTAATGAATTACGATAAGTTTAAAGATACTTTCATGGTGATCAGATGCAGTACATAAAAGAAGGATAAACAATGTAATCATCAAAAGATTTTATCTTTTTATGGTGTTTTATCGCCACTTTCAGCAATATTTCAGCTATATCATGGCGACCAGTTTTAGTGTGGAGGAAGCCGGAGTACCAGGAGAGAACCATCGACCTTGGGCAAGCAACTGGTAAACTTTATCACTTGCGTCTGCGAGTCGAGTGCACCCTTTTCTGTAATTTACAAAGCTGGGGGCGAACCCACGCCGTATTGGTGATAGGCTTATATGAGCTGTTAGATCCAACGACCTAACTCATTGAGCCACCCGGGCCCAAAACAAATAGAACATAAAGAAAAGCTATTGATAGCAAAACACAACACAGAAAACTACAAATTGAGCAACATGAACCAACTATTGGTATTAATAGTAATAACATGTACTGTTAAATCATCTGATACAGTGGTATACATAAATATGGCATACGTTACATTAACACGACGGGTGCCACTAGTGGAGGATGAACTGATCACACTTCCGGAGCACCTGAGTTCACCACCGGTCTTAGTGAGATTCGTGTTACTCGATCTTTAGTTTTATGTGTATGTTTTGTAGATCGTTGTTTGTCCTTTTGTTCTTTTTCTTGTAGCCATTGTATTGTCTGTCCTTCGTCGATTTCCAGATTTTGATGAATCCTTTGGGGTCTTCAAACTCTTCTCACAGATTACAGTATGAGAGATGTCATACTGTGTATACAGAGTAAACCGGGCATGAGTAATGAGTATACAACATAGCGGAAAAGTTGAAAATGTAGAAGCTATATGAAAGAATTTTTGTGAAATTTGATACTCAACAATTAATTCTTATGATAAGTGCTAACTGAATAAATACTCATGTAAACTTATCTTTTTTATGACCATTTTGTAGTTCTCATAGGGAGACACAGCAAAGACAGTAGATGTGACGAGTATCATATTGTCCTGGTTAACCAGACTTATGCATTGGAAACGGACAGATATGAAATTAACCCGCCTTGTGAAATGCATTTCCTTGGTATTAGAGAACACAATAACACATATGACTATCAACACATGTGCTACAACATATTACAATACAAAGTACCATGTGGCGTTAACAACACTGTTACAGTTCAAGCCTTCTATTTAAATATCTTTGAAAATGAAACCGTGCACAGTGTTAACAGTACTTCGGTAAGTGCTATACATATACTTAATAAATATAATTGTGACATACTGCTAATTTTTATACTGCAATCAGTGCCTTTGTTGACCATTTACAGGTAAAGGTATAATCCTTTGACAACTTTGGGAATTGATATACATGTAATAAGCATATCTGTGTCTGGAGAAGGAGGGGCCGTCGTGATCGTGATCGTATGATAGTTGGATTTACAACTACCTGTGCAATCAGTGCATGTCACCACTAACGTTGTGAGTTCGAATCCCGTTAATGGCGAGGTGTACAATATTATGTAATTAACGGTGTCAGTGAATTGTGACAGGTCGGTAGTTTCTTCGGTTTCCTCCACCAATAAATTTAACCGCCACGATATAGCTGAAATATAGTTGAAAATGGCGTTAAACACCATAATCCTAACCCTGTTGAAGGTCATAAAACGATCCATGTACATTATACAATTATTGACTTTTAATGAGGTCTACTCATGACTATATGGACCTGGTCAATGATTGATTGACCGAGGCCAACGGACGAGGTTAATCAATCATTGACCAGGTCCGTAAAGTCATGAGTAGACTGAAATTAAAAGACAATAACTGCTTTATTAAATAATCAGGAATTTTTCAAACTTGATAATTGTTTTATCATTTTTCAATATTATTATTTAAATATTAAATTTTTGAAATTTTATGAAAATTTTGATTTTTTTTGAAATTTTTGAAATTTTGAAAATTTTGAACTTTAAATTATTTTTTTTTATTTTATGATTTTGAAATTTTTTGAAAATTTTGAAATTTTATGAATGAATAAGACCCAATTTGACTGGTCGACATAACTTGACATCTTGGATTTGGTTGGTCGTTGGGAAGCCCGAATATACCGCACGCGAGGTGTACTCACTCTGAGGTAGAGTTGAGAAAATGCTGTTTAGGCCAATCAGAAAAAAGCAAAATTCCTTATCATTTAATAATACCTGTTGTATGCATATTCTCATGTAAATGTCGCGCTTTGGATATGTTGCTGTGTCTTTTCTATGCTATGTTGCCGTATATTTTGTAGCTGTGTAACAGAATCTCAAGAGAATGTAGAAAAAATATAATGACTTCCGTTAACTGAAAATATCAAATCAAGAATTATAAAACGATCAGCATCTACCAATTGGTAGAGTTCAATCATTTCCAGGATTATGCATGCAAACTGTCCCTGACATTTGTTAACACCTCTCCCCGAAAAATAAATCTTTAAACAGGAAAAAAAATAAACAAACACATGATTAACCAAATAGTTAATCTAAGCTATATCTTATATTGATTCTGACCCCGTTCATTGCGAGGTATACTCGATACAACAGAGTAGTATATAAGAGGTTTTCAAGTCACATTTGAGGTGGTGGAGCGAGGTGGTGGAGCTACCGGAAGTGACGTCAGAAGTGACGTCATTCCCCCCCCGTTTTTTCTTCAGTGACGTCATTTTCCCGCGTTGTTTCTTTTGTGAGGTCATTTTTCCTTACTACATGGATATGGAGGTACCCA